>BQNB010052728.1:0-40344 GCA_026074375.1 Tanacetum coccineum | reverse complement strand
TGTTTACGTTAATTATTGATTTTTAGCTTACGCGATTTAACTTAACTATTAAAATTAAAAGCGAACGTGTACGAGAAAAAATAAATAAATAAATAAATAGTAAATTTAATAGCGTCGTACATTGATCAAAAATACGGATTGTTACACGTTATCTGATTTAGATGACATCACTGAATTACAATGCTTATATCTTCATAAAGTCAAGGAATGTGACTGTCTTGCACAAAAGCTTTCGGAACAAACTGAACTTGTAAGTAAAGAGATTTACACAGAGCTTTTACGAAGTTTTGCTAAAATAGAAAAATACTCAATTTCTCTTGAACTCGCTTTACAACAATGTCAAGAACAACTGAAAAATGATACAGTTTGCAAAGAAAAGGCGTCAAATGTATTTCGAAAGGAACGTGAAGAATATTTTGAAATACAAGATTTGAAAGCTCAACTGCAAGACAAGAACATTGCAATAAGTGAGTTAAAGAAACTCAATGAAAAATGCAAAGGAAAATCTGTAGATACTAAGTTTGATAAACCATTTGTTGTTCGACAACCAAATGCTTAAAGGATTCCAAAACCATCAGTTTTAGGAAAACAGGCTCCGTTTTCAGACTCTCTTGAGAGAAAATATTTTGCAAAGAAAAAGTTGGTTTTAAAAACTAATGAGTCAGAGGGTTTATCAAAACCAGTCACTCTACAGAATTTGCCTCAAACAGCAAAGCCAACTGTAAGAAACACAAATGTGATTAAACCAGGCATGTATCGAATTGCAAGTAGTACCACACAAACTTGAGCACCACAGTTGAATCAGACTTTTAGAAATACTAATCCTCGCGTATCTACATCTACAGGAGTAGCTCACAAAACTAATTTTAGCAGACCACAGCCTAGGAGAAATCAAATGAAAGATAAGGTCGTGCCAAACACTAGTCATGTGAAGTTTAAGAAGACAGAAGTAGAAGAACACCCTAGGATTTCTAGTATTTCTAATCAAACAAAGTCTGTAACTGCGTGTAATGACAGTTTAAACAAAGTCTGTAACTGCTTCATATGGACTTATGTGGTCCAATGCGGGTTGCAAGCATAAATGGGAAGAAATATATTCTGGTAATCGTCGATGACTACTCCAGATACACTTGGACTCTCTTTCTACGTTCCAAGGATGAAACTCTAGAAGTTTTAAAAGACTTTCTCACGATGATCCAAAGAAATCTTCAAGCCCCAGTAATTTCTGTTCGCACTGACAGAGGCACTGAGTTCTTAAACAAGACACTTAATGCATTCTTTAAAGAAGAAGGAATTGAGCATCAAACTTCTACTCCTCGAACACCTGAACAGAACGGCGTTGTCGAAAGACGAAACCGCACTCTCGTTGAGGCTGCTCGAACGATGCTTTCGGCTTCTAAACTTCCTTTATTCTTTTGGGCTGAAGCAATTGCAACCGCATGCTATACTCAAAACAGATCAATCATCATCCCAACTCATGAGAAAACGGCATATCACATCATTAATGACAGAAAACCCTCAATTAAACACCTTCACATCTTTGGTTGCACTTGTTACTTAACAAGAGATGGTGAAAATTTGGATAAGATGAAAGAAAAAGGGGATTCATGCATTTTGGTGGGATACTCCACTCAGTCAAAGGGATATCGTGTCTACAACAAGAGAACAAGGTTGATAGTTGAATCCATCCATCTCAGATTTGATGAGATCAAAGAGATGTCAGAGACGTCTGTTGCTAATGACACTTCAGGCCTCATTCCCCAACGACAAAAGGCGTCAGATTATGACAACCTGACCTGCACCAGAACTAAAAATGTTTCTCCTTTCCAGCGATACACAGGTTCCATCACAACAAGAGTTGGATCTTCTTTTCGGTCCTTTGTATGATGAATTTTTCAATGATGGTACTTCTCGTGTCAACAAGTCTTCTTCTCCCACCGATAATTCTGCTCCACAAGACACACACCCTTCAACGAATATTCACCCTACATCAGAACCGACAACTCAAACAAATGTTCATGCTGAGGAAAACAACGATAATCAAGCAGAATTTACCACAATTTCTGTACACGGTACAAGAAATTGCTGAGTCTTTTTTTTCACTCACGCATATTGGTAATTCAAATGTGCATACCTTCAATCAACCTCAACATTCAGAATACCAATGGACAAAAGATCACCCGTTAACTCAAGTTCGTGGAAATCCATCCAAGCCAGTGCAAACAAGACGACAACTTGCAACAGATCCTGAAATGTGTATGTTCGCACTCACCGTGAGTATTGTTGAACCGAAAAGCATTAAGGAAGTAATGGCTGATTCTGTATGGATAGAAGCAATGCATGAAGAACTTCATCAGTTTGACAGACTACAAGTCTAGGAACTCGTTGACAAACCTTTTGGCAAGAACGTAGTCAAGCTAAAGTGGTTATGGAAATCAAAAGGATGAAGACCAAACTGTAATTTGCAACAAAGCACGACTTGTAGCTAAGGGTTATGCTCAGGAAGAGGGTATTGATTTCGAAGAATCATTTACTCCAGTTGCTCGCTTGGAGGCTGTCAGGATTTTTATCGCATATGCTGCACACAAGTCTTTTCTAATTTATCAGATGGACGTAAAACGGCATTTCTTAATGGTCAATTGAAGGAGGAGGTTTATGTTGCACAACCAGACAGGTTCGTTGATCCTGATTCATCAGACCAATGTTTACCGTCTAAGGAAAGCTCTATATGGATTGAAACAAGCTCCGAGAGCCTAGTATGATGAACTATCAAAATTCATGATTTCCAAAGGTTTTACTAAAGGTATCATTGACCCGACCCTATTCACGATAAAATATGGGGAGGACATTCTACTTGTGCAGATTTACATTGATGACATTATTTTTGGTTCCACAAACCCTAAATTTTCAAAACAGTTTTGGAAAAATTAATGAACGGTGGATTTGAGATGTCCTTTAAATGGGGAAATGAAATTCTTTTTAGGACTTCAGATCACCAATCCCCATTGCTGTATTTTTATCAATAGGCCAAATATACTTTAGAGATTTCTGAAAAAACCTGGTATGGAAAAAGGACAAAGCATTGGTACACCAATGGCTACGAAACCTAAATTAGATGCAGACTTGAGTGGTGAACCCGTAGACCAAACTGACTACCGTAGCAAAATCGGGTCACTCATGTATCTGACATCTAGTAGACCAGACATAGTGCAAGTTGTATGTTATTGTGCAAGATATCAAGCAAGACCGACTGAAAAACACCTCAAAGAGGTTAAAAGGATCTTTCGATACTTAAGAGGTACCATTCACATGGGACTCTGGTATCCGAAGGGTTCTGGCTTTGATCTAACAGCCTTTTCAGATGCCGATCATGCCGGTTGCCTTGATACTCGCAAAAGCACTTCTGGAGGAATACCGTTTCTAGGTGATAAGTTAGTCAGCTGGATGTCAAAGTAGCAGGATTGTACTGCAATGTCATCAGCAGAGGCTGAATACGTGGCGTTATCTGCAAGTTGTGCTCAAGTAATGTGGATGCGGACACAGCTTCAAGATTATGGCTTCAACTACAACAAAATACCCTTGTATTGCCATTCTCAGTCAGCCATAGCAATCTCCTGCAACCCCGTGCAACACTCCCGTACCAAGCATATCCATACTCGGTATCACTTCATAAAGGAACAGGTTGAAAACGGTATAATTGAATTGTACTTTGTCAGAACTGAATACCAATTGGCTGACATGTTTACTAAAGCCCTTCCCGAAGAAAGGTTTCAGTATCTCGTCAGACGAATTGGTATGAGATGTTTGACTCCAGCAGAACTGGAGGTTCTGACAAAAGAATCTGCTTGATACTTCATCAAACATCAACATGTATATAAAATTTCAAAAAGAAAAATACAAAAATATAAAATTTCAAAAAGAAAATACAAAATCAAAAAATCAGAAAATGTTTCAAAAAATATTCTTCTCGACATGTCTCTTGGAATCGATAACATTTACGTGCTTAGAAATGTCGATTAACATTGACACGGGTGTGTAAATGAAGTTCGAGCGAGAGTTTCAAATGCTTTCAAAACATGTCATTTCTAAGTTTTCTTAATGGCTTATGTGCAAATATCAGTACGTAACCCGGACTTCAAATAAAGGAAAGTTTATCTATAAAGATAACTTATCCTAACAACGAGAAATTCAACTTTTCTCGGTCTTGAGCTGTTCTTACAAGACATTCAAAGTTTTAAGCTCAAGAAAAAGGATAGTGTACGCATAAGTGCGCTTACCCTTAGAGTTGGAAGAGAAGTCTTCTAACATGATGTTTTTCAAAATGTTGAACACAATTTTTCAAGAATTTCTCACTGACGATTCATAATCTTTCAAAATTGTGTGTTCAACACTCCATCTTTCAAGGGGGAGTTTTTCGAAAAACAAAGTTTAATGAGTTTGGATACATCATCTCACGACCATTCTTATGTATTCAAACCATTCCCAAAAAGTCTCTTAATAACAACAAGATAATAATGACAATTCAATAGAATGATAGTTATAAGATGACTAAGTGTTCAACCTCAATTTTATATCGATTTTACAACTTGGTATCATTTTTATTGGTGTCAAACATATGTAAAATTGAGGGGGAGCAAGATGACACAGTTCCAAATAATTCATGCTAAGCTTCAACATTTTTCCCCATGGCCTTTTCAAGACAAATTTTAATCACACAGTATTTCAAAATCTAAGTGACTTAGAATTTAAAATAAGGGGAGAAATGTAATTAAAATGTGATCTAAAAGACTCAAAGTGCTATTCGGAAACGGTTTTATGGTTACGATCTCATACCCTACAACATCTTATTTCACGACGATTCTGAAGACATAAGGTGGTAAGGTTAGGTATTTGTCCTATGATCCAACCAGAACCGGAGGGATCTACCCAAGGACACTCCATAGTTAGAAATAGCAGTCCTTAGGTATGATTGGAGATGAATGTGTATAAGGGAAGAATGCCGACTAAGATTGAGCTAACACTGGAACAATCACAACAAGGTGTTAGTAATGACGTCTTGGTAAGCATTGAAGGGGTTGAAGAATTAAAAAGAAATGTATGGATAAAGGGTCTAAAGAAAGAAGCCCTCCACACAACTTAGGCAGAAACCGGGTCAATACATATGCTGTCAGAATCACAATGTTGATTGCTGACATTGAAGACGACATCATGGACCCAGTGATGCAATGCACAACCCTTCCCAGCCATTCGGGTTTCTCTCAAAAGAAACTTGTCTCATTTGTCACGGAGATACACACGACTTCTATTGACTTTCTCACTCCGAGTTAGTTTCTCTTAACAAAAACTTGTCTCATTTGTCACGGAGATACACATGACTTCTATTGACTTTCTCACTCCAGTTTGTGATATTGAAGAGGTGGCTGATCATCTCCAGCACGCCGTGTACTAAACCCAAAAACGCAACTAATCGTGTTCTAGAGCCAAGAGATCAATAAAATAAATCTCATTAGGACACATTCCATTTCAAACACTTATTGAAGATCAATAAGTTCACAAGCTGTTAACAAGAGTCCTACGCATTATCCTTGTGATTTTGCCAAAACATTCGAGTGATACCAAAGTATTCACAGTGAAGATGGAAATCCTGCTTGAGCCAACATCAAACAAGCTCTTGGTAGGTAACTTGCGCGATTCTATATGAATCAAACTTGTGTCAACTGGAAAGAAACGATGGTGCGATTCTATGTGAATCAAACTTGTTCCAGTAAATGAATTGACGACTCAATAGGTAAGATAGTAACTAACTGATTCACTCATATCGTGTTGTCTGCTTTGAGACGTTCCGATATTAAGAACATGCTAGCATGGTGAATCTAATACATTAGTGTTGGAGGATCTTACGTTTAAAGTTGGAAATCCTGTCAATGAGATTCTTCTAAATTGAATCTACCTTATCACAGGTTAGTCCTTACGGAACCAGAGGTTAATCCAACCATTTCCGGCCGAATGACAAAGCCGTTTATTCGTCCTTAAACTATATTGTTGATTTTTATTCTGGATTAATATAAAGAGGAGGTGGAGACATCTCATTCAGCTGAAGTCGGATTCATTACAAATTTTAAAATTTAAAAAAACAATGCTCATGCTCAAACTACAAAGACATGCTATAAGCATCAAGATTCAAGAATCAAGAAAGCTCAAGAACTAAAGACAAAGATTTCTGCAAACTCTGATATACAAGACCTTCCTTTAAGATATCAAGTCTATTAAGGGAGATTGTTAGCAGCACTTTCAAGATGATGCAAATTGTGAGCATGTTGGTCAAGACACAAGATCGCAAGGCAGAAAAGATGAGACTAAAGGATAAAGATTTAGAGATCTTGGATGTAAAGATGAAGTCGAAAGACAATGACAAAGGCTCAAGATCAAAGATCGCAAAGCATGAAGGAACAAGCCTACAATGTAGACAAAGACAAAGATTACAAGAGCTTAACGACAAAATCAATCTCATTGATCTCACGAAGGAGTGTCACATTGAACTCACTTCGGAGGAGATTGTTAGCCTCAAATATTGAGTCGAACAAGGAAGTTTGTTCACTAAGAATATTAGGTCTCAGTCATTTAATTAAGAACGTTGTAATAGGCTAGAACGGGTAAACGAGCTCTCACATGTAAACTAACCGGTCACGTGTATCGGGTGAAAGCCCAAGTAATCTTGAGCCCGGCCCATAGAAATACAAAAGGCATGTAAGCCTTTATGTTTAAGTATAAATACACCCCTCCAAGGATGGAGAGGGTGTTGGTTCTCATTGTAATTTTACTAGTTAATCAACCATCTCATTTTCTCTCTTCTTTCTCTCTCTTGATTCTCTCTCTACATTCTTCCTAGTTTCTTCCTACTTTTCTTGTTCAATCCATGATCTAAATTATAAGGTGAAGTGATTTCTTGGTTCTGACACATTCTTGTTGCTCTTCCTTTTGGGCCAAAGAGCTTAGCCAAGGTTGTACAGGTCCATGAGCATCAGGCAAAGTCTTGCTCCAATCACGATCAGGAAAGGGAAGTTTTGTTGGTTTCTGAAACCAATCAGGGAACTGAGGGGTTTCTTCATTAGGTTGATCTTCAGTAACTCTTGTTTCGAACTCCTTATGTACGAGTTCTTCCAAATCTTTGGTAGTGTGTATTGGCTCCTCTGTTTGAGCAGATTCGCCAGCAGTCTTATGTTTAGATTTTGACCATTCATATGACTTGCCAGATGTCTTGGATTTTTTTTCCTTTGGTGTACTGGTTGACTCTAGTTCTTTTCTAGCTCGTCTTCTCTTGGACCCCCAGTTTGATCCAGCAGAGGGTTCTTCATCTTTATCCTCATCATCTTGATGTCTTTTAAATGAAACAGTATCTCCATAAGTGTCAAGTATGAGCTTGTCACTTTTGTAAGCATCAACTAGTGCTTTGTAGAGATTCTTTTGTTCATCAGATATGTGGATTGATTTATTGCTCTCCATCTTTTCTATGATAATCTTCTTCAGCTCTAATTCAGATAGGTTGGCGGCTACAACATGAGATGTCTTAGATTCATTAGATGAACGAGTCAGAACCTCAGCTTCGAGTTGTTCATTGACAGTCTTCTCAATTTTTGGCAAAATCTTAGAGACTTGAGCTTTAACTTGTTCCTTGACTTGATCCTTGATTATTTTCTTAATGTTATCATCAAGTTTATTGATGAAGTCTGCATTTCAGCTTGGGCTTCATCTCTGAGTCTTTCAGAATGTAACTGAACAGCTATTTTGACGGCTTCATGCATCTTGTTGGCAATGTATGCATCAACAATGTCGGGAATTAAAGAAACTGATGCAACAAATTGATTCGTTTGATTAAACTCTGAGAAGTTTTTTTCCAAAGTTTTTAGTCTATGGTCAAACCTGAATAAAGAGCCAAAGTTAGGAAGATCTTGTAGTAAGTAGCTTGGAACAGTTGGTGGTGTGGCAACTGGTGTTTGTTGCAGATGTGTAATGAGAGGAGTAGGTGGTAGAGGAAGAGTTGTTACAGATAACAGAGGTGGCTCAGCAAAAGTAGTAACCAGAACATCTACTAGTAAAGTTGACTCAGTGTTTAGATTAAATAAAGAGTCAATACCTGTGTCTGGACTGGGGTTGAGAATGTTTGAAACGAAGCCAGATGACACAGAAGAACTCTGTTGTTGACCTTCTAGATTGACCGGAGTTATGATCACATGAGTGTCTTCTATTACTTAAGTAGTTTAAACAATAGTGCGTGGAGCATCTCTCATTTCAGTATCTCTTCCCTCCAGATTGACGTTCACGTCCCTGTATAATGCATCCACTTCTGCTTCTTCATTTATCTCTTCTTCATTCATCTTATCTCCCTTAACATTTGCATCTTGAATTTCTTCATCACTGTCTTCATCATCAGTGGACTCAACATGGGAAGGTGTTTGAACCCAAGGATCAAAGCTATCTTCTTCTTTATCTTCTTCATCATAAGTGGGAAACTTAGGATGAACGAATTCATCACCATCATTATCTGAATCAGTTTGCTCATCATCATCACCTTGTTCTTCATCATCATGTTCATCATATCCCTGTCCATCATCGTTTTGATTATCAGCATCGTCATTATTATCATCATTGTCTTCATCATCATCATTGTCAACATCATCATCTTCACTCACATTAATTTCATTATCATCGACTTCTTCACTTGACTTCCAAGAGATTTGCACATCATCAGATTCATAAGTCGGTACATCCGGAACCCTTGGTATACTACCAGTTCCTTCATCTGCACCTGAGTCGCTGACGTGAGAGCTGTGAGTTTGTATTATGCTTCTTTTTTTTTGCTAGCTTTTTTGTTTCAGTTCTATTAAAGCAACCTCGATAGCCTGTTAGATCCTTTTCTTTAGATGTCTTGCAAGGTTGCTTCTTTTCTTTTGCAGTTTTAGCGCCTTTATAGAAGTCTTGAGTCTTTTTGCCTTAGGTAGAGGTGTCTTTGAACATTGTTAGATCTAATTCTTACTTCTTCTTGACCTTGCTTTTGTCTTTGGAGGTTCAGCTCCTGAAGCAATGGCATAGTACTCTTTGTAGGATTTGTAGTTTCTGATGTCTTCATTCGTCAATTCATTAGGCAAAATGGCACCATACAGTTGTGTATCCTCATGCCCGGAGACAACCTTTATCGTGGTAAACATGTAGTCATCCCTGGCATAGTGGCCATTTACATAGTTCCGTCTTGAAATTGATTGATCCTTAGTTATGAAGAAGTTGAAGATGACTTTGGTGAAGCAAGGATGGTACATCTCATTACTCTTTTTACCTCATGTTCTCTACTTGATAACGAAAATCTTCCACTAGAAGGTAGGATCAGTTCTTACGTTCTTCCTTATGGTACATGCCACAGAGGATTTGGCTTGAGATAGTCGAAGATCTGTCATATCCTGGGTACTTTTTCCCACTAGACTTTTGTGTGATACCGTAGCAATATGATCTCAAGGTGATGCAACTTGACTAACTTTACATCGGTGATCATTTTAATCTAACCACTATGACCAAGATTCTCTTAGAAATGTAAGAATTGCCTGCTTAAAAAGGGTAGTTCCTTCAATTGCTGATTGGGGAGTTTAGGGGCATATTGAAGCATTTTCTCTGAAGTACTCAAGATTCACTATAGGTTTCTTGTTGTTCATCTTGAAACCAATTGAGTGATGAGAAAATGTAGCAGTGGCCCCATAACTCTTGCATGCTAAATTTCTAGAACAGCCGTTGTGTTTTGGAATGCCTTGTAGAGGGAGTGGAGTTTCAAAACTTCCTAGACCACTTGAAGAGTTGCTTCTATTAGGACTTGAGGTCTGAGTTAGTCAAAAATTAATTTTGC
Organism: Tanacetum coccineum; assembly: GCA_026074375.1. Lineage (NCBI taxonomy): Eukaryota > Viridiplantae > Streptophyta > Magnoliopsida > Asterales > Asteraceae > Tanacetum > Tanacetum coccineum. The sequence goes on along the minus strand of BQNB010052728.1, from coordinate 30,455 downwards.
AATCTTGAGTCGGTTGGCAGTAGTAGTAACAACTAAAGCGTATCATGCAATTTTGTTCAGCTCTGGTTGAAGTCCATGTTTGTTAAGAAAGAATCAATACAGTTTTTACATAAAATCAAGTTTATATATAACTATATAGACCTTATATGTAAACACTTTATTATGATTTGCAAATTAGGACCTTAAGACTTTTAGCACTTGTAAAGATATATTCCTCTGAATGGAAACTTAGATAGACTTATTTACTTAAGGGATTAAGGCAACTTCTATGACAATTTAGGAATCGTGGGTTTTCTAACTAGTAGAGAATTTAGATTTTCTAAGTCGTTTATTAGTTAACCTTGATTTTACCTTGTTTTTAAGCCTATTTTAACTCAATTAGATAGCATAATTAACCAATTTTAATTAGCCTACTAAGTTAAGTTTTAATTTTCCTTTAAATTAGAATTTTGATCTTAAGTGTTTTTGGTCTAAATCTATTGGATTGGTTTCTTAAAAATTTCACTAGATCAGTTATTAAAACATTCACTAGATCGGGTCCTTAAAAAGAATGACTAGATCTATTCCAAAAGGATTTTGACTAGATCGGTTTCCAAAGGAGATTAACTAGATCGGTTCTAAAAGGAACTGACTAGATCGGTTTTTAAAGAAGATTGACTAGATCGGTTCCAAAAGGAATTGACTAGATCGGTTCCCAAATAAGATTGACTAGATCGGTTCTAAAAGGATTGACTAGATCGGTTCCTTAAGGGACTGACTAGTTTGGTTCCCACATAAGATTGACTAGATCGATTCCTACAGAAGATTGACTAGATCGGTTCCTTAAGGGACTGACTAGTTCAGTTCCCACATAAGATTGACTAGATCGGTTCCTACAGAAGATTGACTAGATCAGTTCCTTAAGGGACTTGACTAGTTCGGTTCCCACATAAGATTGACTAGATCGGTTCCTACGGAAGATTGACTAGATCGGTTCCTACGGAAGATTGACTAGATCGGTTCCTTAAGGGACTTGACTAGATTGGTTCCTTAAGGGACTGACTAGATCGGTTCCTGAAGAGTCTTGACTAGATCAGTTCTTTAAGGGACTTTGACTCGTTCGGTTCCAAAGGGTTTGATTAGATCAGTTCCCAAAGAAAATAACTAGATCGGTTCCCAAGGATATTGACTAGATCGGTTCCCAAAAGGAAAAACGACTAGATCGATTTCTCATATAACTTCACAACCATGATTTTGCATTCACACTTGTTTATACTAGCACTCTGAACATGAGGGTGACCTTTAGGCATAATCATAACAATAATTATCCACTGATTCATCAAAATTATACACAACGCAAGCATTTTAACACATTTAGCACATTCATTCACTTATCTATGGACAAGGGTGAGATTTAATGGCTCAAACACATTCATAGAGATAAAACATGCATTCTATCTACAAAAAACCATATAACATTTTTACATTATCTCCCAAAATCTAAAGTTTCAGAGAATACAAGCAGGCCATATCTCATTCAATGTTTAACCATTTACAAAAATACTTAAAACAAGTATCTACACTCTAAAGAATCATAACCCTCAATCAAGTTGATGATTTTGCATTTTGATTTTGAGAACCCTAAATTCAAGAATAGGTTTTCAAGTTCAAAGTTGAATTAAATCCTAATTCCTTCGAGGTATGACATGTTTAGGAAGTGTAGAACAAGTGTTTAGTTTTACCTTAGGCTTGGAAATAACAAGAGATGAAGATGGTGATGATGGCTATCGAGTTATAATGAGGGAGGGAAAGATAAACTATCTGTGTGTGTTTGTGTGTGGAGGGGACGGGATGGGGCGAGTGGGGTAATTATCAAACATTCAATTTTTAACACAATTAGCCCCTTAAGTTTTATACTTTTTTCCATTTTGCTTACTTAAGTTTTATAAGGCATATACAAGTTAAACAAGTAGCACAAAGAGTCCCTAATGTTTATACTATCATACCTATAGACTTAATTTATGCAATAATAACTCCCCGAGGCATAAAACACTAGAACTTATAATGACACAAGAAAGGTAAGCTCAATTATCTTTCCTTCAATGATATTCCGTTATTGTTAAAAAGCATTTTTCCACTGAAACTCATTATTATTATAAAGAAGATATTTGGCATATTCTCCCCCTCAAACAATGACCCATTTTCTATTTAAAGAGCTGCAGTCGTTGTTTGATAGGTCAAATGTCTTTGAGCTAAGCATTTCTGATGAAGCATGTTTTTATTATGAAGAGACAAACACCAAATAAGATTTCTCTTTTTTTAATCACATAAGCGCACTGACACAGTTACACTTATGGTATATAGGAAGCACATGTGTGTTGCAATGTATAACACAAGGCTTTGCATGGTCTATAAAGTAGGGACCATGCCGAGAATAATATTCCGTCTGAGAGGCCAAGTTTCCTTTTTGACGAAATACTTGCTTTAAGATGATGAATCGAGTTGCTAATCTAAAATAATAGCAAGCATTTGGAATTTTTTGAAAACATTTGGAATTCTGCTGAACTTCATTACCAGCCTTGTTTCATCATCTATAGAATGACATTTCTAAGATCGTAAATGTTATCGATTTTCAAAAGACATGCCGTTATTACCTCTTTTTATATTTTTCTTATTTTTTAATTTTTTCTTTGGTTTTAAAGATTTTATATTTTTGTATTTTGATTTTATAAAAGTTTTCTAAAAATAAAAATCCTTTTGGTTTTTATGATTTTTAATATATACATATTATACAGGATATATGAATAGGTACCACCAATATTCTTCAACTTCATCCGCCAATTGTTTTAGAGTCTCCGGCGTAAAACTTTGCATACCCAGCTTGTTGATCAGAAACTCAATTCTTTCTCTTGCAAGGGGTTTAGTGAAGATGCCCGCTAGCTGATACTTCGTATTGACAAAATAAAGTTCGATCACTCCATTCTCAACACGCTCCTTGATAAAGTGAAATCTGATGTCTATATGCTTCAACCTGGAATGTTAAACATTGTTGCAGCATAAGGTAATAGCGCTTTTGTTATCACAGTACCTTGGAATTTTATTGAATCCAAGGCCATAGTCGGTAAGCTGTGATCTCATCCAAAGGATTTTGTACAACAGTCAGACATAAGCTCAATATATTTCAGCTTCCGTTATATGGATATCGCAACCTTTTCTACCTTTTTGATGACCAGCCTACAAGTCTATCTCCCAGAAACTGCATACTACCAGATGTGCTACGGCGTGTATCTTGACAACCAAGCATGCTCGCATCTATAAAGTTGTTAGAGCAACTTGAAGAATCCTTCGGCTACCTTAGTCCCGATTAACGGTTCCTATTCAGTATTTAAAAAGATCCTTTTGGACAGCATGTAAGTGACTTTTCGGTTAGCCGTGCTTGATACGGGCACACATGCATATAACAAATTGTAGCGTCAGGTTAATGGCTTTGTAAGATAAAGGAGGGTGGCCATCTTACCAGGATAATGTTGACGAATCATGCTTTTCCCTTCTTTATTTCCTTATCAGTCTTGGATTTTCTCCACCATGGGAGTATCCACTGGGTCACAAGAGTCAAAACCGTATTTCTTTAAAGATTCAAGGGCATATTTTGAATGGTTAATAAAGATGCCTCTGGGATTTTAAGAAATCTGTAGTCCTAAGAAAAATGAGATTTTGCCCATCATTGACATATTAAATTTGGAACACATGATTTTAGTGAATATGTCACAAAGTTCAGGTGTAGAAGCAGCAAAGATAATATCATCGACATATATTTGTACCTGAGTAATTTTTTCCTTCCCTACGTGAATGAACCATAGTAGGATCACTGTGCTCTTTGGGAAGTCTTGGGATAGCAGGAATGAAGAAAATATCTTTACCACGCGCGTGGAGCTTGTTTCAACCCATAAAGAGCTTTCTTTAGCTTGTACATGTGATTGGGATTATCTGGATCCACAAACCTGTCCGGCTGGCTGACATAGACCTCTTCCTACAGATTACCATTCAAAAACACAGTCTTCACATCCATTTGGTAGATGACCATGTTCATGTGAGCGGCAAAAACGCTGGAGAAAATTCCTTATTTTAATAGGCCTTCGAATCTTGCAACCGGAGCAAAAGACTTTTCAAAATCAATTCCCTTTTCTTGACGGTAACCACGAGCTACTACCCGAGCTTTATTCTTTATAATACCTCCCAGTTCTTCTAGCTTCACTTTGTAGATCCACTTCAAAGTAATAACCATAACTTTATCTGGTCAGGGTACGAGCTCCCATACTCTAAGGCGTTCGAACTCATTGAGCTCTTCTTGCATTGCTTCGATCCACCAGGATTGAGTTAAAGCATCTTTATACGTCTTGGGTTCAACAGCAGTGAGGAAAGCATCATTGTAACAGAAAAGAGCTTGCTCATGTAATTGCAGCCTTGTGGAAACTGGTCTATCGAGTTTAACAATTATATTTTCATGTGGATGATCCTTAGTCCATTTGCTATTGTGTTCAGAAATTCGGTGATCAAGATGCACAATTGTATGACTAATATCCATTAATGAAGATTGATCAGAAGGAACTTTTAGAATTGGAATACCAAAGTATGGATCATTACCCATATGTGCAACTTTAATATCATGATTGTCTTCTTCAACATCAATAGGAATGATAGGAGGTTGAGTTTCGGGTGTTGTTTGAGAATGACTTGGTGATGGTGCATCTTGGTCAACATTCGTTGAAGAAGGTAAACCGGTTGATACAGCAGGAACTGGAGTATAACACCCCGTGTTTTAGGTCACTGTACGACGATCGCGTGTCCGATGACGTAAATATCATTTTACGAGTTTCCGTGAGCGAGTGTCGACATTTAAAATTTTATTTGTCGATAATCCATATTTTCGTATTTTATTATGAAAAATTTGGAGAAGATTCGATAATTTTTATTATTGACGTTCCGCGAGTCGACGTTTGACCGCGCGTTCGTTAATCGTTTCGAGCTTCGTAAAATTTACGACGTGTCTCGCTATTATTCTTATGATCATAAAATATCATTTTATGAACCATGTCGTATTTGTTTCTCGGCCTTGGCCAAAGCTCGCGTTTAAGGCTCACGTTAAATTAACTAGATATTTTACAAAATATCTAAAAGATATTTACAAAATATCTAAAAGATATTTATTAGATATTTGTTATATATATACAAGATAGCATGTCAAAAATTCATTTTTGGTTTCTTCTTTGTCTTGAGGTTCTGCCGAGTGTTACAACACACACACAATTCCATTTTTCTTGTTTGATCATGCTAATACATTCAAACCTCACCCAAATGATGTTTCAAATTAAGAAGGAACCAAGTTTGGGTTGTTCTTCTCCTCCCTCTTCCTCTTTGTGGTTCGAACCGGGTACAAGACACACGATGGGTGTGTTTGATTATTGAAAATTATTAGGATGGTTCGAGTTTTGGTTTGGTTTGGTTCGGTTGGTTGTGAGCCGCGACATACTCAAGAGGAGCAAGGCGAGAAATTTATCGAGTCCGTTATCGCTTAAATAGCATTGTAAGGTTTCCTTCATATTGGTTTTATTGATTTTCGATTATATTATCGATTTGGTTATATGTGATGAAAATCCATTGAAACTTGCGGCGTTTAGTGTAATATGTTGTTGATAGTGAAGTAGGATTAGTATGAAATTATAAGGCACATTAGATGTGGTTTTGATGAGATTTTGGGTCAAAAACGGATTTTGGCGTGATTTGTAACTAGCGGACTATGAGCAGAAAGTTTGGCACGCCAAACGAGGATCGAGAAATTGGTAAATCTAATTTTAGGCTTAGAAATATGGTAGAGCTTGCTTAGACGATCGTTTCCATATAAGGATCGTCTTGTAACTCCTAATAACGAAAAAGTTATGCCAAAAACGAGATATATTCGAAACACTAAATTTCTGCACTAGTATAAAAGGGCGTTGCTTGTGGATTTTAAAGGTTCGATTTCAGGGCACTTTCGAGTCCGTTTCGCCTTTGTCGAACATGAAAGTTGTTCGGAAGGTCGTTTTACTTTCCCCCGCGAGGTTCTATTAAGGACTAAAGCCGAGTGATTAAAGGGTTTAAAGTGGGTGCACAAATCTGGCGTTTTTTGGTAATTAGTTAACTGCATCAGACCTGATTTGTCGAGTGGCGTTTTTCACCATTTTAGTCGAGTTTCGGCTCTTGGATGGTGTGGGAACTGGTGTTGATTGTTGATGTGTGATGAGAGGAGTGGGTGGTGGTGGAAGATTTGTAGCAGATTAACGAGGGTGGGCTTAGCTAAAAGTAGTAACCGAAACATCTATAGTGAGGTTTAACTCAGTGTTTAGATTTAATTTAAAGAGTCATTCCTGTGTCTGGACTTGGGTTGAGCATGTTTGAAACGAAGCCAGCTGACACAGAAGAACTCTGTTGTTGGACCTTCTGAATTGACCAGAGTTATGATCACATGAGTGTCTTCTATTACTTGAGTAGTTTGAATGATAGTGCTGGCACGCATTGTCTTTTCAGTATCCTCTTCCTCCAGATTAACGTTCAGTCCCTGTGTATAATGCCATCCCATTTGCTTCTTCATTTATTCTTCGTCATTCATTCTTATCTCCCTCAACATTTGCATCTTGAATTTCTTCATCACGTCATATCGTCAGTGGATTCAAACATGGGAAAGGTGTTTGAACCCTTGGATCAAAGATATTCTTCTTCTTTATTCTCTTCATATGAGTGGAGAATTTGGGATGACGGAAATCATTCAACATCGTTGTTGAATATGTTTTATCATCATCATCATCTTGATTTTCAGCATCTTGATTATCAGCATCGTCATCATCATCATCATTGTTACCATCATCATCATTGTCCTCATCATCATCATTGTCATCATCATCATCATTGTCAACATCATCATCTTCACTCACATTAATTTCATTATCATCGACTTCTTCACTTGACTTCCAAGAGATTTGCACATCATCAGATTCATAAGTCCATCAGGAACCGCTGGTATACTACCAGTTCCTTCATCTGCACCTAAGCCGCTGGCGTGAGAGAGGTGAGTTTCTATCAGACTTCTTTTTGTGTCTAGCTTCATTTGTTCAGCTTCTGTTAGCGCAACCTTAGATAGCACCATTAGACCTTTAGCTTTAGACGACTTTGTGGGTTACTTCTTCTTTGCAGGTTTAGCTACCTTTTCTGAAGTCTTGAGTCTTTTACCTTTAGTAGTTAGAGGAGTCTTTGTCTTGTCAGATCCAACTTGCTTCTTCTTAACACTTGCTTTTGTCTTTGGAGGTTCAGCTCCTAAAGCAATGGCATAGTACTCTTTGTAGGATTCAAAGTTTCTGATATCTTCATTTGTCAATTCATTAGGAAAAATGGCACCATGCAACTGTGTGTCTTCATGCCTAGAGACAGCCTTAATCATGGTGAACATGTGGTCATCCCTAGCATAGTGCCAATTTACATTGTTCCGTCTTATAATTGATTGATCCTTAGTCATGAAGAAGTTGACGATGACCTTGGTGAAGCAAGGGTAGTACATCTCATTACTCTTCTTAACATTCTTGTTCTCTACTTGATAAATGAAATCTTTCCACAGAAGGTAGGCATAGTCTACGTTTTTCTTATGGTACATGCCCCAGAGGATTTGAGCTTGAGATAGTCGAAGACTGTCATATCCGGTACTTTTACCACTCAGACATTTATTGATAACCATAGCAAATGATCTCCAGGGTTGATGAAACTTGTTGACATTGACATTGGTGATCATTTTCATCTCACCACTGTGACCAAGATCTCTTAGAAATGTAAGAATTGCCTCTTCAAAGGGTAGTTCCTCAAATTGCTGATTAGGGAGTTTAGGGCATATTTGAAGCATTTTTCTAAAGTACTCAAGATTCAAAATATGTTTCTTATTGTTCATCTTGAAACAAATCAACTGATGATGAACTGTAGCAGTGTCCCAAAACTCTTGCATGTAAATTTCTGTAACATCCGTTGTGATTTGGAATGCCTTGTAGAATGGAGTGAGTTTCAAAACATCATATACCACTTGAAGAGTTGCTTTTTTGGACTTGAGGTCTGAGCTTAGTCAAAGATTACTTTTGCCCATCTTGATTCGGTTAGCAGGAGCAACTAAAGCGTCATCCAATGGAATTTGTTTAGCTCTTATGGTGTCCATGGTTTTGCTTAAGAAAGAATAAATACAGTTTTTATATATAACCAAGTTTATATATAACTATATAGACCTGTTATGTGAACGTTTTATGTTTCATCATGATGTGAAAATTAGGACCTTTAAGACTTTTAGCACTTGAAAAGATATATTCCTCTGAAGGGCAACTTAGATAGACTTATGTGTTTAAGAAAAAAGGCCACTTCTTTGACAATTTAGGAATCGTGGTTTTTTCTAACTAGTAGAGAATTCAGATAACCTAAGTCGTGTTTTAGTTAACCTTGATTTTACCTTGCTTTTAAGCATATTTCAACTCAATTAGATAGAATAATTAACCAATTTTAATTAGCCTGCTAAATTAAGTTTTAGTTTGCCTTCAAATTGAAATTTTGATGTTAAGTGTTGTTGGTCTAAATCTATTAGATTGGTTCCTTAAAGATCTTACTAGATCGGTTCCTTTAATAGGAACACATAGATTGGGTCCTTAAATCAATCCACTAGATCGTGTCCTTTACAAGAATAACTAGATCGGGTTCCCAAACAAGTCATCTAGATAGTTCCAAAAAAATCTAGATTCGGTCGTTTTTGAGAAAACTAGATCAGGTTCATAAGGAGATTGACTAGATCGGTCCTCAAATGGTTGTGGATTAGATCGGTTCCCAAATGGACATGATTAGATTGGTTCCCAAAGGAAGTTTACTAGTTCGGTTCCTTAAGGAAAAGACTAGATCGGTTCCTTAAGGAAAAGACTAGTTCGGTTCCTTAAGGGAAACGACTAGATCGGTACCTTAAGGAAAAGGACTAGATCGGTTCTCAAAGAACATGACTAGATCGGTTCCTAAAGGATTTAAACTAGAATGGCTCCCAAAGGATTTAAACTAGATCGGTTCCCAAGTGATTTAAACTAGATCGATTCCCAAAGGATTTAAACTAGATCGGTTCCCAAGGAAAAAACGTCTAGATCGGGTTCTTCAAAAAATTCATAAGCACGAGTTAGTTGCACTTAGAATTGATCAAATAACCTTCATAGCATTAGAAAAACAAATGATAACATATTGAATCCACATAATCATCAAAAGTATACATGAAACGAGCACTTTTTCTTAAAATGGCACATATAATCATGAAACTACAAACAAGGGTGAAATATTATCATTCAAACTCATTCTAGGATAGATATACAGGCATTTAATTACAAAACCCACAAACATTTTTCATCATCTCCCAAAACCCAAATTTTCGAGCAACTAATCTAGCAAGAATACATTCATGTGAAGTCCAAATGAAAAACTGCTTTAAATGGGTGTTCTTTACTCCAAAACAAACAATACCCCTCACTCAATTTAAGGTTTTATGCAACTTTGATTTTGACGAACCCTAATTTGATTATTAGGGCTTTTCGAGATCAAACCCATATGAAAACTTGATTTGACTGAGATATAAGTTGTTTGGAGTGAGACGAACAAGATCTTAGTTATACCTTATGCGCGATAACAACGATACAAGGAGAACAAGTAAATGGCGAATTTGAATGGCTTGGGAGGTGTGTTTGTGAAAGTAGAGAAGTGGGGTGGATGGTGTTTATGAAATAATTATTGTTCTTGACACATTCACCCCCTCATGTTACTTATCCTTTTTATTTTCACAAATAAGTTTTACTAGGCAATTAAAGTTTAACAATAGGCACAAATGGTCTCTAATGTTTTTAACTAGCATACCTAATCACTTAAATTCACACAATTACTCCCTAAAGGCAAAAACACATAACATGTAAGGCATACATAAGTTAAACTTAATTAACTTTTCCTTAAGAATGATATTCCGTTATAGTTTAAAACCTTTTTCCATTGAAACTCATTATTAGTATGAAGAAGATATTTGACATTTTCTCCCCCTCAAACAGTGACCCGTTTTCTATTTAAAGAGCTGTAGTCATTGTATGAGAAGTCGAATGTCTTTGAGAAAAACATTTTCTGATGAAGCAATGTTATATTTTTGAAAAACAAACACCAAAATAAGATTTCTCTTATTTTAACACATAAGCGCACTGACACGTACACTTATTGTACATTGGAAGCACGGGTTGTGTTGCAAAGTAAACACAAGCCTTTGCATGGTCATAAAGTAAACCATGCCCGAGAATAAATTCCTGTTGAGAGGTCAAGTTTTCTTTTTGAAATACTTGCCTTTAAGATGATGACCGGGTTGCTATCTGAAATAATAGCAAGCCATTTGGCATGTTTTGAAAACATTTAGAACTTCTGCTCGAACTTCATTTACAGCCTCGTATCATTATTGAATGACATTTCTAAGACCGTAAATGTTATCGATTTTCAGAAGACATGCCATTATTACCTCTTTTTATATTTTTCTCATTTTTTAATTTTTTTTCTTTGATTTTTAAGAGTTTATATTTTTGTATTTTGTTTTTATAAAAGTTTTCTAAAAATAAAAATCTTTTTGGTTTTTATGATTTTTAATATATACATATTATACAGGATATATGAATAGGTACCACCACTATTCATCAACTTCATCTGCCAAGTGTTTCAGAGTCTCCGGCGTAAAACTTTGCATTCCTAGCTTGTTGATAAGAAATTTAATTCTTTTTCTTGCAATGGATTTTGTGAAGATGTCCGCTAGTTGATACACCATATTGACAAAATAAAGTTTGATCACCCCATTCTCAACATGCTACTTGATAAAGTGAAATCTGATGTCTATATGCTTCGACCTAGAATGTTGAACATTGTTGCAGCATAAGGCAATAGCGCTTTTGTTATCACAGTACATTGGAATTTTGTTGAATCCAAAGCCATAGTCGGTAAGCTATGATCTCATCCAGAGGATTTGAGCACAACAGCCAGACATAGCAATATATTCAGCTTCCGTACTGGATATCGCATCGCCTTTCTGCCTTTTTGATGACCAGCTAACAAGTCTATCTCCCATAAACTGCATAATACCAGATGTGCTACGGCGTGTATCTTGACAACCAGCATGATCCGCATTTGAATGTTGTTAGTGTAATTGAAGAATCCTTCAGATACCATAGTCCTTGATTGACGATTCCTTTTAGATATCGAAAGATCCTTTTAACCGCATGTAAGTGCTTTTTGGTAGGGCGAGCCTGATATCGGGCACACATGCATATAGAAAATTGTAGGTCATGTCTACTGGCTGTGAGATAAAGGAGGGTGCCAATCATACCATGATAGTGTGATGGATCAACGGCTTTCCCTTCTTTATCCTCATCCAGTTTGGATTTCTCCACCATGGGAGTATCCACTGGGTCACAAGAGTCAAAACCGTATTTCTTTAAAGATTCAAGGGCATATTTTGACTGGTTAATAAAGATGCCTCTGGGATTTTGAAAAATCTGTAATCCTAAGAAAAATGAGATTTTTCCCATCATTGACATCTTAAATTTTGAACACATGATTTTAGCAAATAGGTCACAAAGTTCAGGTGTAGATGCAGCAAAGATAATATCATCGACATATACTTGTACCAGAAGTAATTCCTTGCCTTCCTTACGGATGAACAGAGTAGGATCCACTGAGCCTTTGGAGAAGTCTTGGGATATCAGGAACGAAGACAACATGTCATACCACGCGCGTGGAGCTTGTTTCAACCCATAAAGAGCTTTCTTTAGCTTGTACACGTGATTGGGGTTATCTGGATCCACAAAACCGTCTGGCTGGCTAACATAAACCTCTTCCCGCAAATTACCATTCAGAAACGCAGTCTTGACATCCATTTGGTAGACGACCATGTTCATGTGAGCGGCAAATGCCGAAAGGAGAAAAATATTTATGCCTCTATCTTGCCACCGAGCAAAAAGACTCTTTCAAAATCAATTCCCCTCTTCTTTGACGTCACCACGAGCCATAACCGGTGCTTTGTTCTTTAGAATACCTCTTTGGTTCCCTCTAGCTTCACTTAAAAGTTAATAACATAACTTTATTTTCTGGACGGGTACGACGTCCCATATCCAGGCGTTCGAACTCATGAGTTCTTTCTGTATTGTTCGATCTAGCATGAATTGATTCTAAAACCTCTTTTTTATACGTCTGGGGGTTCAACAGTAGTGAGAGATGAAAAAAGCATCGTCAAGGTAGCAGAAAAAGTAGCGTGCTATGTAATTGTAGCCTTGTGGAAACTGGTCTAGCGAGTTCACCAATTATATTTTCAAGTGGGTGATCCTTACTCCATTTGCTATTATGTTCAAAAATTTGGTGACTGGGATGCACAATTGTATAAATAATATCCGATGATGAAGATTGATCAGAATGAACTTCTAGAATTGGGATACCAAAGTACGGATCATTACCCATTTGTGCAACTTCAATATCATGATTATCTTCTTCAACATCGTTAGGAATGATGAGAGGTTGAGTTTCGGGTGTTGTTTGAGAGTTACTTGGTGAAGGTGCATCTTGGTCAACATTTGTTGAAGAAGGTGAACCAGTTGATACAACAGGAACTGGAGCTACTACTTCATGAATTGGAGCAACGACTACAAGAGTTGGGTAATCAACACTGGGTGGAGGAGTGAGTAATTTATCAAACAGCGGTTGAAACAGAAGATCCCAATCAGTTCTTGAAGGTGGTACAAACGGTGTTGAAAGAGGAGGGTTTGGGATGAGTCCTGAACTGATTGTTGCAGGAGTCATTTCATGAAGTGCGGGTCCTGAACTGCTGTGTTCAGAAGCCATTGCAGTCAGCTCATCAAAGTCTACATGAATTGTTTCGATAATTCGTCTGGTACGTCGGTTGTAAATTCGAAATGCTTTCTTTGTGGGTGCATAGCCAATGAAAATACCAATATCAGCTTGGTTGTTGTAATGTACCCAAGGTCTCGCACTATCATTTGTCGGATAGGCAGAGGGGCACACAAATACATGGGAAAAAAATGATAAGTCCGAAAGTTTGTCATGTAAAAGCTTATATGGTATTTTGCGTGACAAGATGTACGATGAGACGATTTTGGGTGTAAACATGTGGTAGCAACTGCTTTGCCCATTAAAATAACAGAACTTTTGCCATAAATTAACATTGTGCAGGCAGCTTTCATTAGGTATGGGATTTCGTCTTTCAACGACCACCATTTTGGCTATTGAAGAGAGAGCAACAAACCTGTTTCATGAGAGCTATGGCCAACCTTTTCATAATATTCACGCAAAGTTTGATTAACAAATTCAGTTCCATTATCTGTTCTGATTGTCGGACAGGTACTTTAAGCCGCATTGGATCATCTTGAGAAACTGATTATGAATTTCTGGAGCTTTATCTTTTAACCGTAACACTTAACCCTTGTATAAAGCGAGAGGAAGCATCTAGCAACGAAGTGGATGTACTTTTACCATTAACACTTGCAACCAGCATTGGTCTTCACCAAAGAATCCATGTGTAAATTATAGAGTATTGTTTCTTGGTTGGTGTCTTCAGATTTAGGTTTGTGGGATTTTTCTGCTGTTTCCCATGGCACAAGCATAGTAACACCGCATGGTCTTTTAGTTTTTAGCTTAGGGTGACGTCGAACAATGACCATGACTAGCTAAATGGTTGATTGCACCCAAAGTTTAGATGTGATGGACGTTCGGGTTGCCTATAGCACCAAGGACTTAGTCTTGAGGCTTTTGACAAGAGGACATATAGGAGTGGACGTATCATATCTCCAAGTGACAGAGTATACAGATTGTTACCTCAAGATCCAGTCAATAGATCAACACCTATCTAAATTTCGGAATGACGGGCTGGTGTTTGTGTTGTTGACGAAAAGAAACTTTCAAGGTTCGAATCACAATAATTACCTAACGGTATTAAATTTGTTGTGTCCAAGTCCTTACACATAAGTAAACCCTTGAGATCGTAACATTCCTAATCTGGTAATCAATTATCCCAATATCTTGGCCACATGATCATTTCGAATTCACATTTGTACCTAAATAAAATTTATTGGACGAAATTGGGTGAGCTGGAAAAAGCGCCTCCAGTAATATGCTTGGAGCAGCCGAAGTCAAATACCAGAGGAAACAATTTTGGACGACATGCCGTCCGCCACGTCGTCTCGTTCCCCCAATTCCCCAAATTTCACACCTCAATACCCTTAACCCCACCACTCACCACAACACCCACCACACCAACCACCCCACCCTCCCCCCCCCCCCCCCCCCCCCCCCCCTATATTTGACGAAATTGGTGATGCTGAGAGCGATCTCCAGTCATATGCTTGGAGCAGCCGAAAGTTCAATACCAGAGAACAATTTTGGACGACTGCAGTCAGCAATAGAGGAAGATGGAACTTTGGAAAACTCTGGATCCAAGATTGACTGGGGTTTCGTTTTTGTTAGCAGTTACAGATTAAGAACCTTAGCTTGCTAGCAGGACATTAGTTTTAGATTTTCCTAGGTTTCCTTGAGTAAACAATGTTACAACAGGCCTTAGGTGTTTATTTTCTAGAGCAATTTCGTTCTCCTACCGGGGTACTTCAGTAGTTGTGTAATCCTAGTTAAAGGGCACGATTTCCTTACTATAGTGATGGTTCGTACTTCGTAGGTCTCAGCTGTATCCAATATTTGTCAACACCTTTCTGTTGGTTTCAAACTTTTCTCTTTGAACTTTGCTTAAAAATTTGACTTATTACAAGCATTTACATTATTGATAAAATTAAGAAACATAATATCATGATTATCAAGAGATGAAACATTACACTTAAAAACATTTAAGTTAGAATTCGCATTAAGTTGGAGGCTACATATAAGCAGTTCCTTTAGGTTTAACAAAACACAAAAGTCTTTATTTTTTAAACTAGATTCAACTTTCCTAGGGTAGGGCTTTACTTTATTCTTCTGAGTACTTACTTGTGTTTTGCCGATTCTTTATCTTCTTAGTATGCCTGAAGGCTTGTGATCCGCTAGACTAGTAGCTGGTTTTACTTCTTATAGAGACAACATAGGTTTGTATTGTTAGAAACTAGGTTTGATGTAGAGGCTATTTTGGTGATTGTGTATCTTGAGGATGTGACAGGCTTAGTGAATCTAACTCTTTTGTCCTTGTTCTTTGGGGTCACAGCCACTAATTTTCCATCAGTATTGTTAACACTCGGGCAAGTTTTACTGATGTGTGTAAGCACTCTGAATTAGTTAGATACTAAAGTAGATTCATAAGAATAATTAGTAGATATTTTGATTTAACATGTTCAACTAGATCCCTAAGAACTATAGCTCCTTCTTGAGTGTGCTTAATATAGGCAGAGTGAACTGTCTTTTTATTCAACAATTTAGGGGTTATTGGTTCCACATCAATCTTAAGCATTTCTGGATCACTAGGGTGTTTTGTAACATCGTTGTCATCTAGAGCTTTTCCTTTAAGTTTCCTTAAATCATCCTTAAGATCTGTAATTACCAAAACTTTTTCCTGAAGACTAGCATTTAAATCATAGATTTCCACAGACTTTAGATTGACTTGATTAATTAAATCATCACATTGTTCTTTTGATCGAATATGTGCTGGTTTAATTGAGTCATAAAGTTGCTTATAGGTCTATTTCAAATGCTCATTCTCAGCAATAAGCTTTGACACCTTATGATCCAATTCAATATTTATTGTTTCAATCTCCTCTAAGTCCTTTTTGATCTTATCTTCATTCAACTTTCCATTTAGAGATTTAATTCTCTCTTTTAACTTCTTTATGACTGTGCCTTTCTCTTAGGACTGAGCTTTCAATTCATTTAATTCAAACAATTAATCAAAACTTGGAGCACTTTGATTTGAAACAGAATTGTTCTTTTGAAAAATTTCCTGATTAAGTTGAGTATTAACTTCTAAAGAGATGCAATATTTTTCAAGATTGGTAAAACTTTTGAACAGTTTATCATAAATCTCTTTTTCAACGAAATCCTTTTTGTTAAGAAGCTCAGTCTCAAGTTTTAGACACTTTTTACATTCATGCACATTCACAGAAGCAATATCCACAAAAGAATTTGCAATAGTGTTCACGATATCTTTGCTAATAACTTGTTCTAAGAGTCGTTCATTTTTGTTCAAAACTTGATTCATTTTATCTTCAAATGTTTTTTACTCTAAACGATGTTGTTCCACAGCCTGTTCCATTTGATGGAAGACATTTTGGACTTCAAAAAGTTCATCAATCAAATATTGATCGAATGTATTAAATAAGTCCTTCAGAGCTTTTACAAATGGAATTATTTCATCCCTAAAACAAGCTTTTGTATGTTTGAACCCCCATCAGCCTTTAGTGATGGCTGTGGGTGTGGTTCTTTCTTTGACAACCACGTCAAAACTAACAAGATGGTGTTTAAGTATCTTCAAACTCGTATTAACCATGCTGACTTTAGGAAGTTCTTTTGGAACCTCAACTTTGGTGGGTCTACTAGAAAGAGTGGGTTTTGGATAATTCACAAAATTATGAGACCAAAAGACTTGTTCAGCAGATAATTTAGTTTGTGGAACAAATCGTTTTTCAAAATCTTGAGAAAGTTGATTAAGGACAGCATAATCGACTGGTGTAGTATTAAATTTCTTTTCTAACATCATAGGATCTTTTTGTTTTAAAAGCATTTTTGAACGACTCTCTTCAGCAAGCATTAGGGTCTCTTCGGAGTCAAGAATCACAATTGCACTCGTATTCTTGATTACATTACCATCATAAAGCTTTGGTTCCAACTGCTGAGCTTTCTTCAGATAAAAAGGATTTTGAAAACCTAGAGCTTGTTTGGTGGTATGATCATAGAAAAACTGAGGTTTCGTCAACATGTGAACAGTTTGTGCAGATTGATCTCTTTTAAAAACAATATTATCTAACTGTTTGATTCTCTTTTCTAAGGCAATCTCTCTATCTATGTTCCTAGATTCTTCTTTCTTAAAATCATTTTTGAGAATAGTAACTGTTTTCATTAAAGATTCCTTTTCTTTTAAATGTTCAGAAAGAGTTTGTTTAAGACGATCAATCTCTACAGACTGTGCACTTGAATCTAAAACGGTATCATTACTCCTTAAATCAACATTTTGTCCTTCTTTCAAAACTTTAACTTGTTCTTTATATCTTTCAAGCTCAGCAGTTAAAGTATCATTGACACTTTTATTGTCCAAATTTATCTTAGTACAATTAACTACTTGGGTTTTCAGTTGTTTAATCATAGATAATATCAGTGTATCTTGTTGTGCAGATGAGTTAGAATTCTGAACAGCTGCCTGTTGTGATTCAATCACATACTGAGAATAAGGAATGATATTGCTATCACTGGTTATTTCAGTCTCTGAGTAGTTCACAACATTTGACTGTTCAGAAGACGGCATTGCCTGCACAGCTTGATTAATCATATTATTATTCATATTATCATGATTGTGTACCTCGGTAAGAGCATCTAAACCATAATGAGATAAATTCACCATGAGAGCAACTTTGGTAGTGTTGAGTTTATCACAATCAGAGTCATATGTATCCAAATCATCAGCTTGATAAGCAGCATTGTAAGTAATGACAGTCTGTGTGGCTTGACCTTCTGGAATTCCTGGATCTACCAAAAATGCAAGTTTCTCCTCATGTAGAATTTGACTACTTGCTTGAGCTTGTACCAATAACACTTTATCCTTAAACCAAGAATCATCCCGTTTCCTCTTAGGTTTAGTGCACTGTTTGGACATGTAGCCTTCCCTTTTGCAGTTATAATAGATAGCAGTCCTTTGTTTCCCAGAATTGCTTTAACTTGCTCTTGGAGTGTATGCCTTGTAGTACCTACAGCTAAAGATGTTTGTCTCCCCTGTATTGGTTGTATAGTTACTCTTCCATTATTAATGGTAGCTTATTGCCTAGGGTTTGACGAATTCCTCTGCTGATTATTGGTAGTGGGGTAGCGAGAAGTGACAATAGCAGTCAAGAAAGACATCATGTGATTGATGGCATCAATGGGATCATCACCTTTCTGGAACACTGGAACAATTAGACCCGAGTCTGGTTGGGAAAATTTAGGTTGTTGGTTAACTGTGGGAGCATATTCCAATTGAGGGATGGATGATGATGGAGAATAAATGTTGTGGTGAACTGATGATTGATAATCATTAGATGGTAAAGTGATTGAAAGAGGTGTTGATGATTGATGAGTTGAGTATTGTTGAGACTGATAAGGTGATCCATACTATGGAGACTGATATGGTGAAACTTGTGGTTGAAATTGAGTGTTTTGGTAAGAGTTTTGATGAGTTTGATAAGGAGGCTGGGTCATCTGATGCGTTCATGCATTAAACGAACCTCATTTTCATGAAATTCATGTTGTCCCAAGTAAGCATAAAGCTGATCAACGTTAGTTGTATGCAAATCCCAAACCAGTTTGACATCTGTCACAAATTTGCTCCACTCAGGAGGAAGAGTGTTCAAAAACTTGGTGTTCACTTGAAATTGTTCCAGTTTCATATTGTAGATGTTCATGTCATTGAGTAGCAATGAAAATCTCAAGTAGAACTCACGTAGTGTTTCCCCCTTCTTATAAGCAAACTTATCGAATTCATCATAAAGCTTACACTCTCTTTCCTGTTTCGTCAATGAAGTTCCTTGCATGAGAAGTTGAATTCTTGCCCAAAGTTCCTTGGCGACTTTATGATTGCTAACCAATGCATAAACCTCAGGTGGTAGTCCTTGGAGAATGATATTTGTTGCCTTGATATCACAGTCAGCTTGAATTACTTCCGTAGCAGATAACTCAGAATATTTCTTTGGTCTTGTCACTCCATTTTCTTCAATTGAAGGCCAGATGAGTGGACCATTTTCAACGGATTCAAGAATCATTCTTCCATGTTGTCTATTCATCATATATAGCTCCATTATGCTTTTCCAAGAATCATACATATCTTTTTCCAACATGGGTGGACGATTGTCAGCACCTGAAAGAATTGCTTTGTCAGCAAGAGTCGTCATTGAGAAATTTGTATGTTAAAAGATTATTGTCAGATCGAACGGTGGTAGAAAGAAATTGTGTTTGATTAAGGTGTCTTTTAAGTATTTAAATTCTTGAAACTATACGAGATTTTACAATTCTTGACAAAACCAGGAAAACAAGTTAATGTTTCACAGGATTTTATAAGTCAAAGAGATAAACCATATAATTTAGAAATTTGAGTTGTTCGGTTTCGATTAAACTTGACTAGTTCGGTTCACACTGAAACAACTAGATCGGTTCACACTGCAGTCAACTAGATCGGTTCACACTGTAACAAACTAGTTCGGTTCACACTATGGAAGACTAGATCGGTTTACACTAGAAGTGACTAGTTCGGTTTCTACTGAAATGACTAGATCGGTTTGCATTGGAAGTGACTAGTTCGGTTTCCACTGAAATGACTAGATCGGTTTGCACTGGAAGTGACTAGTTCGGTTTCCACTGAGATGACTAGATCGGTTTGCACTGGAAGTGACTAGTTCGGTTTCCACTGAGATGACTAGATCGGTTTGCACTGGAAGTGACTAGTTCGGTTTCCACTGAGATGACTAGATCGGTTTGCACTGGAAGTGACTAGTTTGGTTTCTACTGAAATGACTAGATCGGTTTGCACTGGAAGTGACTAGTTTGGTTTCTACTGAGATGACTAGATCGGTTCGTACTAGAAGTGACTAGTTCGGTTTCCACTGAGATAACTAGATCGGTTTGCACTGGAACTGACTAGTTCGGTTTCCACTGAGATGACTAGATCGGTTTGCACTGGAACTGACTAGTTGGGTTTCCACTCAGATGACTAGATCGGTTTGCACGAAAACCCACTTTATTAAAACTCAAAAAGACACATTTTTGATGATGTTTTTTCGAAAATTTTTGTACCAAAAGTGTTACAAAGCTTATAGGGACAAGAAAAATGAAAACTTTAAGGTTTTTAAGCCGAAAAATTTAAAATCAAGATTTTGACCTTTATAAAGCTAACGAACCCAAAAGACACAAAATAAGAGATTTTTCTATGAGTCTAAGCACACACACCTATATCCAAGGATACTAGATCAAAGCTACCTATGTAGATGATCCTTTAGTGTGGATTATAAGCTTAGAAAACAAGAAAAAATCAAAAGATGAGGCACTTTTGAAAAAAAAACACACGAACCAAAAACAAATAAACACAAAAACTAAGCACACCACTCCATGGCTCTTGATACCAATTGAAGACTAATCAAATAACATACTAGATGAGAGGGAAAGAGATTGTTTTAGTGAGAGAAAGGGTTGGATGAACACTTAGAGAGAGAAAGTAAACATATATTAATGTGTGTAAAAATGAGCAACCAACCACCTCTCCAAGGCATGGAGAGGTGTTTATATACTTACAATGGATGGTGGGCTTGGGCTTGCATGGGTTTATCCATGGGCCTTTAGCTAACTAACTATGTAAGTTTCCAAAAATTACTTAACGAGCTAACGACAGTTATCTATGGAAGCGACCGACACTTTCCTAGGAATTTCGTATTCCTAACAAATGGTAGTAAAAATACATGAGTTTTGACTATGATATACATTCCCATTTGCGATGTGTAGATTTCCAACTACACCAAAGATAGAAAATAACACAAGACTCGGGAAATACTACTTTACACTTTAAGCAACTAGCAACTGTAAACTAAACTTAATCTAACGGGGTAGGTTAAGGTGTAAGGGTGTAACAAAACATTATTATTGGTGAAATTCCTAAAGGATTGGCTCTACGGGTTGTTCTAAGTGGATCTTCACTCTAAAGGAGAGAGTGGAAAAGGGTTTATACAGGAGGTTAACTAACCAGTGTAGTTAGTTAATAAACAACATAGATAGGCTTTTTGGTGTAATCCTAAAAATTTACCAATTTAAACAAGTTACTCCAATTAATTCCATAATACTCATTATTGTGGTCTCAAGTGATATACCAAGTTAAGTTCTAAAGTCTACTACATCACCGGCACACTCATATTTTGTGGAATTTGGGTAAACATTTAGAAACGAATATGGCTAAATCCTTACAATATCTAACAAGGGTTATTGTGTGCGGGTTATGTATCAAGTAATTTCACAAAAGTATGCTTGAAAAAAAATTAAAATTTGAGCATAATTTAAGCATTTTAGTATGAAAAATAAGACAAGTAAACATTCTAATTCCATCCTCCCACTTAAATTATACAACGTCCTCGTTATATAGATAAAACATTAAAAATATAAGAATTAAAAAGAATTAGAATGAGAAACTCCCCTGATATTTGCTCGGTAGATTCTCCATGTAGTTTTATGAGCAAGATAGTGTGTTGAACAGCCGTCTTGAGGTTTCAAGACTCCAACACTTCAAGATCTCCAGATTTGTAAATTCTCCACCAATATTCGTTGATTTTTCTTTCATGGGGTCCTGTGTAAAATAGGAAAAACATGCATTCCTATCTTGGTATCTGCGGTTAATTTAAACTAAACTAAACAAACTAAATATGGGTAAGTCTGGTGGATACGTCGTATCAGGTTCATGAATACGCCGTATTGCCAGAACTGACAATAATGTTTTTAAAGTGCATAAAAAGTAAATACTGGTAACGTCCAGATAATCAATACGTTGTATGGTATGGAGCGGATACGCCGTATTGATGTCTGGAAAGACAGACTCGATAAAATTAAATAACATTCCGGGTTGTCTCCTGGGAAGCACTTTTGTTTACAGCGAAGTCTTTAAGTTAGACTTTTCTTCAGCTTCTCTTCATCATTCCATTTCATGCACGCTAATGTCCCATATGTGATCCATTCTTTCATCTTCTCATCTCGGATGTAATCGGGTCCTAAATTCAATACTCCTTTGTAGAACCCCTTTAACTTTTGGTATGCATGCGAGATTCCATTCATCTCATCTTTCTCACTTACCTTCAGTAATGGTGGGATTTTGTTGCATTGCTCATTAGTGTGGCGTTTATACCTCGGATGTGATCGCACCATTTGGTAAGTTACTTCATCATTACCATCGTAAATGGTAATCATTCCTTCAAACCGTCTTGCTTTAATTCCAACTTCTCTTAAGAACGGTTCACCAACAATAACATCGCCCATTCCTTCATCACGATAAGCATCCATATCTTCTAAAACTGCAAAGTCAGTCATCACAGAAAAAGTTCCAACAAAGATAGGTATGTTCATTAAGGCTCCTACTACATTGTTTCCCTTGTACTCCAATTTCTCTTTCATTATAGAATTATGAAACTTTTTGGACATTACATTGACATACAATAATGGGAAAAAGTTAGCGTGCATAAATTCAAATCCTATCATGCATGAAAACTTTAAGTTGTAGGCACAATCTATGTGGATCTTCTTATCATGGTCGCAATAACTAGGGTAATCATCAATTCCAGTATCAAGATCTTCATCCCTAGTTCTAAATTCCTCAATTACCTCACCTTCCTTAATGGTGGGCATTAAATCATTACCTTGATTTCTCCTAAGCTCAAATGGTTCATTTAGATCATTTAGTTCGATGTAATCTCCATTCAAAGGGTCTAATGATCTATTAATAACCAAAGTCTCTCCCATATCTTCTAAATCAAGCTCCATTCTTTCTCTTAAACTTAGCATGTAGACCCTCTTAATTAAACTACTAGCAGGTTTAACACTTTTGAAAATAATCCTTTCTTCCCCAACTCTTAAAGTAATCTTTCTCTTGTATACATCAATTTTAGCACGGGCGGTAGACAAAAATGGTCTTCCGAGGATCAAGGGCACTTTGATATCCTCAGGCATATCTAGAATTATAAAGTCTACGGGGAAAGTAAATTTACCAATTCCTACTAGTACGTTTTCAGCAATTCCTTTTGGATATTTCACTGTCCTATCTGCTAATTCCACTGTTAACTTAGTGTGAGCTAATTCGCCTAATCCTAAGTTAAGGTAGGTCGAGAGAGGCATAACACTAACGCTAGCTCCTAAGTCAACAAGGGCATTATCAAAGCAAACATTATTAATAAAGCAAGGTAAAGTGAAACTCTCTGGGTCTTTCTCTTTTTAGGGTATGGATTGCGAAGCTTCAGAGTAAGCTTTCAAGAATTATGGTCATATGATCCCTTTTTTTCTTCACAGTAGTAACCATTCAAACATCTTGGAAACGGAATCATCATTTTTCTTGTCTCGTACATCAGTGTGCGTCTCTGTCCAGTGGATACGGCGTATTAGGAAGATCCAATACTGCGTATCGGGCATGAATCAACTTCAATAGTAGTTGAAATCGACTTGACTTGATCTCTCGGGTTCGCTTCAGTAGAGCTAGGTAGACTTATAAATCCTCTTTCCTGTAGTACCTTGCTCATTTTCCCGATTTGGATTTCCAAAGTTTTAATCGATGCTCCTTGGTTTTGAATGGCAGCATCTGTCAAAGCTCAGATTTCTTTAGTTAAATTTGAGTTTTCTTTGTGTCTTTTTGCCGATTCTCCCATAAATTTGCTTAGTTATCTTCCATTGATTGCATTCGTTCTTGGTACGAAGGATTTGCGTTGTTCCTTTGATAGAATCCTGGAGCTGTTGCTCTATCTCCCCCTCTTTGAAAAGGTCTACCAAATTGCTTGTAGTAAGCTTCTTCTAGGGTTTTCCCTTCTTCTTTTAGTGGGCAATCTTTGGTATAATAGGGTCCTTTGCATTGTTTACATCCTATTTGAGCAGCATAAACTTTTTCATTTACCTTTTTGATTTCTCTTCCAAGGTTGTTCAGTTGTGCATGTATTGCTGCTAATCCATCAGAAGTTTTAGTACTTCTAACTCTTGATGTTCCATTGTGCCATTTTTGAGAGTATTCAGCCATTTCTTGGATGGTTGTTTTTGCGTCAGCAATAGTTTTTGATGGTATGACACCTCTTGAATCAAGAATTTGTCGAGTTAGAACATCCAATCCATTGTAAAACAAGATTACCTCCTGCATCTTTGTTAAATAGTGTTGAGGATACTTCATCAAGAGCTCTTTAAATCGTTCCCAAGCTTGATAGAGGTTTTCATTTAGTTCTTGCTGAAAGTTGTTGATTTCCTCCATTTTCCTTGTAGTTTGAGCAGGTGGGCAATATTTGCTTAGAAACTTAGTCTTCAGATCTTCCCAGGTTGTAATTGAACTAGTTGGTTTGTTTATTAGCCATCGACTTGCGGCTCCGGTAAGGGACATGGGAAAGGCTCTAAGCATCACTTGGTCTATAGTAATATTTGGAATGTGGAATAAATCCACGATCTCAAGAACTTTCTCAATGTGTTCATCGTATCTTCGTGATCTGAACCGCTAAAGGTGTTAGTTCGTAGTTTCTTGAGAAATTGGCCCTTTAGTTCAAAGTTATCTTTGTCTTCAATTTTAAGCCTAACAACCCCTTATCCATAGTCAGCTCGGGTCTTTCTCATTGACTGTTCCATAGTTTCCGCCATTGTCTTCGCGTCTTCTTCCTCCGAGTTTTCTTGGTTAGAAAATAAATTGAAATCAGGCGATATCAACTCGTCAAGACTTAATGTCTTGAAGTGTCTCCTAGATGATCGAAATTCTCGTTCCGGGTCTTTGTAAGGTGTAAATAGTTCATTTGTTGAACTCCTTGTCATGCACTACCTGAAACAAGGGATAAACAATCAGTATGATGGGCTTTTTTGGATAAAAAAAATTAGCATGAAAATCAAATACGAAAACTAAGATTAAGTTTCTGTTCTAGATGATCGATACGTCATATCCAATAGAAGTGGATACGCCGTATTAATCAGTTGAATCAATACGCTGTATTGGACAGAAAGTTGGATACGCCGTATCCGATGGTAGTGGAAATGCCGTATCGAGTTATCGACTAGGACAATGTATTAGCAAAACAATTAAATACGCAAACAATTAAACACACAAATATACAAACAAATAATTAAACTAACAAATATACAGAATATACAAGAATATACACTAATCTAATTAACACTACTCCTAAGGGTTAGATCTAATTTAATGTTAAAAACCAAAACATAAAATAAAAATCAAGATTAATTTTCACTCCCCGGCAACGGCACCAAAAACTTGATGTGTCGTTGTGTGGTGTTTATTTATGATAGTTCAAGTTTTAAATTTATATTTTGCCGACTTAACCAAAAACAATACTTTAACGGGTAGTGTACCCAGTCGGTGGTAGATTCGTGGTAAGTAGGGTGTCGAACACTTGAAGCGAGGTTAAATCTCTTAATTTATTTATATTTTGGTTACTAATCTATGTTAATTCTAATCTAAGTCAAACCTATGCTAATCCTATGTTAGTACTTGGTGTAGAAGTTTTATATACCTAAAATATATCACAATATAATATAAACTTAAGAGCAATTAAGAAAATTCCCTAAGGAAAATTCACTCTCAAAAATATATATAATATAATATAAAATACGTATATTTAACCGGGTAAGTATGATCACCCGGGTCGTTTCCCCAACGACTAGTGAAATTGAATCCTCGTTTAAGCTTGGATTCTGATTTGAATAAGCAAATAGATGAATTGATGATTTATTACTACTAAATAAGAAAACTTGAACAATTATAAGCAATTTAAACAATTAAACAAATACGGGAAGCAATTAAAATGCGACAAATAAGCAAGACTACTAAATTTTACTCCTAAAAATGTAAACTAAATTTCTAAACCTAAGATAAGACAAAATAAAATTTTAGGAAAAAAGAAAAACGTTTTTTTTATTATTTTTGAATTTATTATGAATTAAAAACTAATTTAATCTAATTAAATCTTAAAAAATAGCAAAATAAGTGATAAAAATTTGGAAAAAATGATTTTTAAACTTAGAAAAGTCTAAAATATCATAATAGCAAAGAAAACTATTTTTAACTATTTTATTTATTAAAATCCTATTTTTAAAGTTTAAAATAAAAGCTCAAAAATGAAATTTAAAATCTAAAAAGTGTGAAAATGATTTTACTGGATGTAAACCTTAAGCTATTTTTTATAAAGCTAAAAACTATTTTTTTGTATTTTTATAAAACTTTTTTCTATTTTTTATGTATTTTATAAGATTTTGACCTTCGAAAAATGATTAAAAATAAAATAAAAGATGAAAAATTATAAAAAATTCAGGAAAATTCTAAGTCACTAGCAGGATTATAAGAAAAATAAGAAAAACTAAATTGCTTAACGAATAAGCCCTAAATTGAGCTTATTAGGCTACGGCTTTTTATAGAAAAAGGAAATGAAATCGTGTATAAAGATTAAGTTGTATAGACTATGGATGGATGAGCTATTGTAGCAAACTGGTTAAGACGTTGGCGTTGTATGAGTGAGGTCGTGGGTTCGAGTGTGGTGGGTACCCCTTTTTGCTCTTTTTTTATTTTTTACTTTTTATGAAAAACTAACAATTGGAACTTAAAAAGGACACTAAAATAAGCTACTTTAACAAACGGGACATAACCTAAAACTAAATAAATAAGCTTAAAAACAGCTTATTAATAAGCTATTACAGTAAGTAAGCTTTTGAGCTTAATTTCACTTAAAAGCTTATAACAAGCTTATTTTAAGCTCAAATCCAGAAAGGAAAAGTGTTCTAAAAAGCTTATAATGTGCTTAATCTAAAAATGAAAAGAAATAAGAACTGGAAACAACTTAAAGCAACTTAAAATGATAAAGAAAATGCTAAACTTAGCAAGGACACTAAAAGGTGCAAAGTCCAATTAAGCTAAAATCCTTAAAAAGCTAAACTAGACTCTAAAACTTTAAGGACTTATTAAACTACTTAATATCTATCTATTTAAGCTGTAAAATCTAGAATCATAAGCTAAATCAACAAATTAAAATCCTAAAATTCCTAAGTACTGTTTTTGGCTTTTTATCTTTTTGAAAGACTTTTGACAGCAAAAATAAGTAATGCTAATAAGCTAGAAAGTGAAATTTAAGACCTAATCTATATTAAGTTATAACTAAACTTAATCCTACCTGAATTTAAAAACCTAAGTCCTACTTATACTAAACTAACAACTAGGCTAAAAGTGACAGTACTAACTAGAAGTTAGTACTGTTACACTTTTGCACAAGTGCAACTCCAAGAGTGCAGGTTTCCAAAGGGAAACCTAGCACTTAAACACATTCCAATGGAGTGTATAAACAAGATGCAAGCAAGATCTAAGCCTTTAAGGGCTTAGATCAAATTTTTGCACAAGTGAAATTCTAAGAAAAACTCCCCTGGTGCTGTCAACTTAATTTAAGCTCAAATTCTTTAAAATTTCAAATCTAATTTATAAAAACTCATTTCCTAATGCTTATAACTAAATTCAAAGCTGACTAAAAAGGTTTTGCACAAAATTATTGACTTTAGATGGTCAAACATGCTTATGCCAAACACCCCTTTATTATTTTGACAGGTTTTAATTAAAGCTTAAATTGCAAAACTTATTAACAAGTAGTGATTACCAGATGAAAACTAGCTTAAATCTACCCTAACAAACATGAATTAATAACTGAATAAGAATTAATCTAAGATTTAAGCTATTCCTACTTATAAGACTAATTATATGAAAACTATGATCAAGTTTAAGTAAAGCAAAGTCAGATGAACTAATGAGACTAATTAGCTAAATAAAACTCAAATAAGCAATAATAATAAAACTTAATAAGCAAATAAGCAGATCTTAATATAGAAAGTAATGAGATCACTCTTTTAGGCTAGAATAAAAGGAAATAAAAGAGAGACTTACAAACTTCTCTAGCTAAACAAGAGATCTCAACTAAGAGCAGCTACAAGATCCCTAGCTTATTAGATAAGCTAGGGTTAAGTCCTTGGGATCTCTTCCAAGTTAAGATCC
Organism: Tanacetum coccineum; assembly: GCA_026074375.1. Lineage (NCBI taxonomy): Eukaryota > Viridiplantae > Streptophyta > Magnoliopsida > Asterales > Asteraceae > Tanacetum > Tanacetum coccineum. Next base: position 2,464 of record BQNB010052728.1, on the reverse strand, counting down.
CTTTCCAAAAGCTCAATCCTAATGAATTCCATTATCAATGTAGTTAACGGTTTTAATGGTTTAAGTAAGAGTAACACTGAATTAAAATAAGCTTTATTTCAGCTTATAGACTGAAAGAGCTTTAAAATGAGCTTATTAGCTTATTGAGACAATTTGGCTTATCAAGAGAGCTTATGAAAAAGAAATTTGGGGAGATTTAAGTAAAACTGAATTTCATTAAAAGAAAACTTGCTTACAATACTTTTAAAAGGAAAATTACAATATTAAAACGACATTAAGCTAGGAATTAAATTTTTTAAGCTATAACTAAATTAAAAACTACTTATCAAAAAACTACAAAACTCGATAGATGTGTGTGAAGAGTGAGTGCTATTTATAGCCGTTTGGGAAGATTCTAGCCCTCTTGCCTTGCTCTCCAATCCTTCAATCTCTGCCATTCATTTTCCAATCATTAGGTATTGGTCTTGAGCCGTTGGATTGATTTGTGGACACCTGAGGATTGCCAGCGTGTCATTCTCTTTTGGATGCATTTGTGCTTCTTTTGTGAATGTTTTAGCACAAAAACCCACACCCCTTGTGCTTCTTCCATTGATGACGTGGCCTTTGATTGAGAGGGAGCTTAAGTAACCCTTGATTTGACTGATATGACCTCGCCATTGTACTTGAGAGCTCTTGAATTGACAATCGCACCCTTTAATTTTCAAAAGCCCCTTGATTTACCCTGGGTTAAATGTTAGGGACGAAGGGTGAACAGTAAATGGGTTTCGCGCCCAATTTTTGACAGTTAAATCGGTTATAACTTTGGGGAGTTTGCACATTTGGCCCTTGTGTTCTCTTTTCCATTTTCTAGTTATAAATAACTTTCGAAAAGTGCAAGATTAACCCTTGTGGTTGTTATAAAAGGAAAGTGGGCTTTGTTTTGGACTTTAGGATCCGGGTATGGGGTTATTGGGCCCATTTAGGTTTTTAAGGCCCAATAAGGGGTGAGGGGCTATTTTTGGATTTTAGTGAAACTTGGAGGGTGAAAATGGAATATTTTTGGGCTTTGTTGACTTTTATTGACCGTAGTTGACTGCTTTTGACTAAGGCTTGACATTTCTGGCTTCAGCTTTGAATCTTTGACTTCTTTTTGTACTCTTCTGATTCCCGTGTCCGTGTTTGCTCGTTTTTAACTGTTTTCTTGTGATTTTTGACTTATCCGTACCTGCACACACAAAACACAAATACAAGCATATTTTTGCCATTTTTGGTCTGTTTTGGGTTTAATTGGGTTCTTTTAAGCATTAATAGATATGTGTATTTTACACTTATCAGTACTAATCCCAATTCTAATAGGTAAAAAAGGGGGTTTCAGCCTGAGAGACTGGCACGAGTTTGGTTGGTGACTATAATCAATTCAAGACACTTTAACCCACACAAGCAAATTAACAGAGGATAAAAGAGCGGTCGAGCCTTATGATAGAAAACTGTATTAGCCATCATTAATCCGATTAGAAGGTTGGTTTGCTTATTCTGTGCAATGATTACTTATCTCGAAGAGGCATATCATTCTTAGACTTAGGCGGGACTTCATTCTAAGACCTAGACACATTAATTCTGTCCCAATTAAAGCATCCACATAAAGCATGTAGGATCCCGTATTCACTTCATAACATATATCATACACTAATCGAACTAGAAATGAGAAAGAGAGATTGAGTTATTTAGAGAGAGAAAGAGGAGAGAGAAAAGAGAAAAAGATATTATTAGATATTTTAAACAACTTTCAACAACAAACTCTTTTCTAAATAGAAAAGAGTTTATATACCCCGTCGCGTTAAATGACGCGCGAGATATTTAACTAGGACCCGGGCTCGGGTTTTGCTTGGGATTAAACCCGAAACATATACAATATTAGATTAACTATCGAGCCCGATTCCCGACATTATACTATTACAACATTAACTAATTAAAGACCGAAGCTCCATCGTAGAGTGACCGAACTTCCTTGTTCGACTCAATAAATTGAGGCTAACAATCTCCCCCGAAGTGAGGTCTTGAACACGGGAACGAGCTTCCTTTATTGACTCAATAAAATTGAGGCTAACAATCTCCCCCGAAGTGAGTTCATTGATGACACTCCTTCATGAGATCAGTGAGATTGCTTTTGTCGTTTAAGCTCGAGTGTTCTTGGTCTTTGTCTTCGTTATCTGTTGTAAACGTGTTCCTTCATGCTTTGCGATCTTGACTTTGAGCCTTTGTCATTGTCTTTATCGTCTTTGCCATCTTGCGATCTTGTGTCTTTGACCAACATGCTCATACTTTTGCATTATCTTGAAAGCTTCAAATCAGAGTTTGCGGAAGTCTTTGTCTTTTAAATCTTGAGCTTTCTAGATAGTTTGTCTTTGTCTCTCTGAGCTTGTTCAGGATCACTGTCTTCATCAGAAACTAAAACCGACTCAGATGGAGGTGTAATTGGTTTGGC
>BQNB010052727.1:0-38427 GCA_026074375.1 Tanacetum coccineum | reverse complement strand
CTCGGTTATCTTATAACAATGTGATTGTTTTAAGGGATTTTGTGAGTTTCATAGCCTCGCTTTTCAATCTTTTGAATGTTTTATAACCCGCGAGGGGGATACATGCTTGTCTACAAATTTGTTTACATACTTATTTGCATAGCTCGCTATGGGATACATTATTTGACTTCATTTTTGGTCATAAATACATACTTTACATTTTGAAATGATTTTCAGATTACGATTTGTTTGGCGCCTGCGGGGCCAACAATCATTACTGACCGGGTGTTCTTGGAGGGAACACCCATGATGGGAATACATTATTTGTATCACTGCCCAAATTAGAGTACATACAAGTCTACGTCACAACGTCATGAACTGTAAATCACTTGGAGGGTGAGCGCGAATGTTATGAAATAGATCTATTCGGGATTGACAACCCCCGTTCGGGTGACTAGCTATCACTGGGAACGAACGTTATAACATGTCGGATTATAACCATGCATTCTTTATAAAATCTTTGGGATAAGATTGATACATTTTGGTGACATTAAATTGGTCATGCATTATTTAAAAAATCTTTGGGATAATATTAGTACTTTTGGTGACATAAAATGGGTCGTGCATATTTTATAAATATTTTACATGGTACTGTGATGACACAGTGGATAAATATATTTGTTGAAACTTACATTCATACTTAAACTAATCTATGAACTCACCAACTTTAAATGTTGACACTTTTAAGCATGTTTTTCTCAGGTGAATTAGATGCTTGGATTATTTGATGTGCATTGGAGTCTTTACATTCAAATTTTTCATGGTGATGCAATTATGGGACAACTATTATTTTGATTTCAGAAAATCAACGAGATTGTTTTACAAACGACACACTTAGAGGTCGTTCTCTTGTATCTAGCGCTGTGTATTATGAAGTAGCACCCCATGTGGTATTCCGCTGCGTTGTATGATTTTTGGCGGTGTTACATTTTAAATTTGATGTATTTAGTTATTTAGTCGCGTTTTATTATTAAGTAGACGTTTTTAGATTTAAATGTTTAATTGCTTTATTTCTTAGATTAGCGTGCCTTAATTTTCTTTTTCCCTTTCCATTATTAGGTTTAGAAACCAAAATCAATTCTTTTATGACATTCAAGCTCGATTCCTGACATAATCGTGAATTTCCATTCACCTCTTACCGAGGAGAACGATACCCGTGTTGATTACTTATTATTCTTTTCTAAGAATAATTTGAATGATACTTAGCTTACGTATATTTATTTTTATAAATATATATATTATATTAAGAGTGGTTTTTGACGAACATAAATGGCATGTACAAATGTACAATAGCAGTGTGTTAACTTGAATAAATAAGTTGAGAAAAAAAAATCTTGATTTTTAGTTCAAACTTACGCCATTGAAAGTGTAGCGGGACCCTTTTCAGCCTTTGCCTCCATAACCTTTGTTCCACCATCTTGTGTTTGTTTTGTGAGAGCAGCAATCTCTTCATCAGATAAATTTACTTTTGGTGTAGCTTGCCTTTAAAACCATGCATCAGTAACATAGACTTATCTTTTATATCCTTATCACGTTAATCAAGCAATACCTGAGAAAACAATGGCAAGATGGCGATTCTAGCGTGACCACCAACAACAGGTACATTGTAAAACCCTAAAATCAGAACAAGTGCAAAATTACCAAAATGCCCCTAATGTCAGAAAATTTAATAAAAGCATGAATAAAATTCAATCAAATGTTATAAATTATAAAGTACATCATGTGACAAGTATGAAATTTTTATAAGATAGTCAGAGCACTCATCGTCATGTCATCAATCACCTTGAAGTACGCGTATTGCACCGGGAATTATTAAGTAGGAGATTATAATTTATTCCTTTGAAAGGATTGGGATGCCTCTTCAGTTAAATAAATAAATTAAAATCTCCGAACCAGATGTTTAGTATCATTTCTTACTTAACATAAATTTTAGGAACGCTTCCATTATGTAAATAAGAAATTATAATGAGTGGGCTTAATGAATCCGATAATACACAGAATGAACCTGAAATCGTACATCATCCAGAATCCTTAAAAGGGTCCAGAGCCACAAATCGTGTCTTAACTACTCAGCAAAAACTAAGGCCTCGCTTGAGCTACCTTATCTCATTCTTAAGTTATTACTGTTGCTATTGCAAATCCTTGCAATCGTAAACTGTCTGTGGAGCTAACAGACTGAGTACAACATCCTATCGCCGTTTGTTATAATTTTCATGTTGCTGTTGTTGGGCCCTGGAGCGGTCCCAACTGGTACAACTTTATCCATAGGCAAGACAACTCCTCTTAAACAGATAAACACCTATCACGAAAAGATAGTGTACTATTCATTTCGGCCACTAGGAAGGAAGACTTAGTCAGATACCATCCTAGTACTACTGCAAAGAACTGCAGTTGAGCGTGCTTAGTGAGAGTAGCACTGTTTGGTGACCATGCGGGAAGTCCAAAGCAAGGGACACAAAAGCAAAGCGTGAGCAAAGGGGCAAAGCAGACAATATTATGGTCTGAGTAACGGATGTTTCGAGTGAGAGCGATTTCGTGGATTAATATCAATCATAAAAACGGTAGACGATATTTTTCATACATATCTACCTGAATGGATTATATATTATCCTGGTCCAACTACCAAACATTGGTATGTTTGAGAAGTGTCAAACATCTAACATGCTGAAGAAAGTTATCATCGTCTTGCTTAGAAACGTTTATCAGATTTAAACATTTTCTCGTCACACAATCGATAACACAAAATTATAATCTCGACGAGATTTCTTTAAGGGGTAGGTACTGTAACATCCGAGAATTTTCGAATTTTTTAATGACGATTTCCAATCATTGACTTTAGGGTCTTGGCTTGAAACTTATAAAGAACGATCATGCCAATCACGTTTTCACGACTCGGACTCTAAAGCAATTTGATGTGGAATGACATTCCTGACAGCTTTTTAGTTTTGCCTGAGACCTGAAAACGAGCCGAAAAGGGCTAAAACAGCACCGCAAACATTTAACGAACAACATACAACGCGGACATACAAAAATAATTAAATTTTGTTTTTAGTTATCAGTATTTATTTAATAAAAATATTAAATAAATTATTCATCATTTTTAATTAAAAGCGTTGTTGATAACGCGAATACTCGAGCTTAAATCCATTTTTATTTCGGACGAGGCAAAACCGGTTCGCAAAACAAATAACAGATATTTTATTTAATGTTATAAAATATTTCTGAAATATTATCAAATAAATACTCATTTTTTACTGAAAAAAAAAAAGGAAAGTGAATTATCGGAAAAGAGATTTGAAAAACAATGGCGCATGCCTCGTTTCACAAGATTTCGTCGAGATTTGAATCGTTCGTTAAGTCGCTCAAACGAGTCCCGAACCGTTTTTATAAAAACTATACCAAAAATGTTACACTTTAGGTCCCTCAACTATAATAACTTGTCACATTTAATATATATATATATATATATATATATATATATATATATATATATATATATATATATATATATAAATCTTATACATTTTATTCATTTCATCTCTTATACATACACACACTTATAACTCATCTCCCTCCTCTCTCTCCCTCAAATATCCGGCCACCGGCCATCCACCGCCGGCCACCATGCCGCCGCCGCCGGAAAACTTTTCCTGCGGGTTTTTCCGGCGAAGACCAAAAGACTCCCCATCATTCCGATCTACCCGATCCACCACCCCCACTCGCCCCAACGCCCACACCCTCCCCACCCACTGTCCACGCCTTCATCTCCTCGCCACCCGCCCACCTTCATAACCAACCAAAAGGGTGCGTTTGCTTCACGTGTAACAGCCACGAAGGGCGTGTTTGTTTTTAGTGGTGAAAACCACCATGAGGGTGGTTTGGTTCGGCTATATAAACGGCCAAGGGTGCGTTAGTTTAGGTTCACAACCATCAAGGGTGCGTTGGTTTGGGTTCACAGCTGACGAGGGTGCGTTGGTTGGGCTGTAAAACAGCCGGGTCGGGTTGGTTTGCGTCGGGTTAGGGCTCGGGGAGGGGCGTCGGGTTGTTAATATCCCGAGGGTGCGTTTGGTTTGTCTTATATCACCAAGGGGTGTTTGATTGTTGGTTTAGGTTCGGGTGGCAAGCCGGGACATAAGCCGGGACAGCTCAGGGGAGGGTTATCGGGTTTTGGTTCGGTTATAAAACCCATAAGGGGTGTATTACGTTAGGTTGTGGGTTCACAACACCATCGAGGTGCGTTGGTTTGTATAAAACCAGAAAAAAGGGGATCGCATGATTTATTAAGCTCAGATTAGGGTGCGTTTGTTTCAGGTGGCAGCCACCCGACGAGGGAGGCGTTTGGCTGTGACAGCCCCACCTAGGGCGTGTTTGGGTTGGTTTGGGTTATAACACAAAGGGTTGTGTCGGCTTGGCTGCGGGACAGCCGAGTGTGTCGGGTTCGTTTGGTTTTGTAACACGGGAAACGGGGCGTTTGGACTGACACACAAGGGAGTCGATTGGAATTTGGATTACCAAAATTAGGGTGCTTTTTAGCATAACAGCCACGCACACGGTTGCGTTTTGGCTGTCCAACATTCGGGGTGCGTCGAGTGTAGATGACACCGAAATAAAGTGAGTTTTGGTTAACAAACGAAAATAAATAAATTGTTTCATTTGATCGAGTTATATAAGTTGTGATAAAATATTATAAAATTGCGTCGTCTAGTAAAATACGATATAAAAATTAAAACGGGACTGATATTAATGTATAAAGTGATATTAGACATATTTGAGACGAAATGGACTAACAATGGATTTTTATGCCTTTATATAACGATAAATTAAATCAAAAATCGGAAACATGGGATTCGGATTCGAGACATTTGAGATTTTAGACTTTAGTTTTTAAAATTACCAAATTATATTTTGACGGAACGTTTAGACATAAACGGGAACTTTTAACTCCCACCAATAACGAAGAAAACTGGAAACGATAATCGGAATATACACTTTAAATAGAAAAATAAGTTATTTTTAATATATTAATCTGACATATCTATTGATTAAACATTTGAGGCACTCTCGAGTCCGTTTTCACCTTCCGGCGAAAACACGAAAGTTTGTTCTAATGATGTTTTACTATTGCCGCGAGGATTTGTCCTGCTTTAAAAAGTGAGATATAGCGGGTCCAAAACTAAAGTCTGTTAATATAATTATTTTCCAAATTAATAGTTTTACGATCATTATTCGGTTCTAAAAAACGGAAGGTCTAAAATAGTAACTTTAGTTAAATATTATGATGATAAGTTATATTGGACGGAAAATACATATTTAGCATAAAATATACTAATGAGGTTAAGGTTTAAAAACCGCAAGTGGGATTTCTCAATCACATGTATAATGTATGTATAACATATTAAAAATATGTATGCTTTCGTGGTAAAGATGGACGCAATCGTTGGTCGTATTTAATTACGTGTTATAATCAAACGACATAATTATAGGTCGAGGTTTCGAGATCGTTCCAGATTTAGTTTGTGATTTACTTGGATTTAATTGATCGTAGGTCTTTAATCAATGTGAGTTCATAGCCTCGCCTTTTCAATCTTTTAGAAAGTTTTTATAACCCGCGAGGGGGATACATGCTTGTCTACAATTCTTATACTAAACTCAGGTTATCTTAGAACAATGCGATTGTTTTTAAGGGATTTTTGAGTTTATAGCCCCATGTTTTAACTGGTTTTACATATATTTTTGGGTGAGAACATTGCTTGTTTCAAATGCATTAACCAGGATTGTTTACAAATTGGTTATACATACTATATTGCATAGCTCGCTATGGGATACATTATTTGACTTCATTTTTGGTCACAAATGCATACTTTACATTTGAAATAATTTCGGATTAGCTTAGGCTAATTGAACTGATAGCAATAAAACTACTGCCCGGGTGTTCTTGGAGGGGGGGAGGAAAAAAAACACCGGTAACGAGAGTACATATATTTTAACATTACTAACTGCCCGGTGTTTCTTGGAGGGACACCGGTAACGGGATACATAATATTTTTTACATTACTGCCACGTGTTCTTGGAGGGACCACCCGTAACGGGAAAGTATATACGCATAATTTTTTTGTATCCCCTTGCCCCAAATTGGGGTACATACCAGTCTACGTCCCAGCGTCTGAACTGTAAATCACTAGGAGAGTGAGCGCGAATGTTATGAAATAGATCTATTCGGTGTGGCTCCCTGTTCGAGAGTTAGCGAATCGCAGGGGAACTAAATATAGCGTGATGTCCACGCGAATGATATAAAATAGATCTATTCGGGATTGACAACCCCCGTATCGGGTGACTACTATCACTGGGAAAACGAACCGTTATAACATGTCAGATTTATATCGTGGGACTATCGTCCTCCCCCAACAACAAACATACATGGTACAATTTGGTGACCATAAAAATGTTGTCTGCATCTTTAATAAATCTTTGGGATAAGATTGGTACTTTTGATGACATAAAATGTGTCGTGCATATTTTATAAACATTTTACATGGTACTGTGATGACACAGTGGATAAATATATTTGTTGAAACTTACATTCATACTTAAACTAATCTATGAACTCACCAACTTTAATGTTGACACTTTTAAGCATGTTTTTCTCAGGTGAATTAGATGCTTGGACAAGTTGATGATTCATTGGAGTCTTTACATTCAAGCTTTTCATTGTGATGCAATTATGGGACAAATGTATTATTAAATTCAGATTTTTATTGAATCAGCAAATGTTATTTTTTCAAAACGACACCTAAGAGGTTGCGTATCTCTTGTATCTAAGTGCGGTGTATTACAAGTAGACACAACCCATTTGGTAATTCCGCTAGCGTTTGATATATGATTTTTTTGTTGGGTGTTACATTATTACTCCCCCTTTTATAACTCATTAATGAGATTTGACAAGGTCTTATCAACTTGCAAGTTCCACCATGCAAGTGAATGTTCAATTTCTTCAATCAACTTCAAATCCAAAACCAGAATGGTCATGATTTGTGACGGCTGTCAAGCAGAAGAAGGAAATAGACACAGTCTCATCTCACGAGGCTGTTTGACGTTCGAAGCAATTCAAAACGAAGTTAATGATATCCGTTCTGAGAGATTAGCCAGAAGTGCAAATCCGTTAGCACTTCTTGCGGCTGCTCAACCATATTCAAATAACTACTATCAGGTACCAAAACCTCAAAGATCGAATACACCATCATACATGCAATCTTCTGTCCACAGAGCCAAGTGCACTCCAGACAAAAGGCAAAGAGATCGCCAACCCCATTACTTCCCAATCTTAGTTCCGTTTCTGAGGAAGACAGTGATCCAGAACAACTCGGAGGGAAATGATATGCAAAAAGAACTTGGGCACTCCTTGCTAAGTATTTCAAGAAGCTGTACAAATCCTACAACAACAACCTCGACTTCTTCACACTCCAGGAACAGACTGAAGATACCACACCAAGGTATAACAACGACAATCAGTCAGGGCAGTTTGGGATCAAAGGACGATGACAGTTCTGGGGGCTTAGGAAACAGTAGGCAGTCTGGTAGTGCAACAAAATGGGATACAATGCTTTAACTGCAAGGGATTTGGACACTATTATTTGGCCTTCTGCCCAGGAATGCAGGAAGCCAAAGCGGGTTTAAAAGACTACGCGTATCACAAGGCGAAGATTGATGATGGCAAACAAGCTGAACAAGTGTTCCACCCAGCTGAGCAAAGCTGATTGGCTAGAAGACACGGATGAAGAAGTTGATGAACAAGAATTAGAAGCACATTACAGTTACATGGCAAAGATTCAGGAGGTCTCACCTGAAGAATCCAGTTCTACTAGTCAGCCATTGGAACAGGTACAAAACCATGATGAAAATGATGTGTTTGCCAATGTGGAGACGACATTCTAGAGCAAACCTGAATCCTTACCGACCACATATGTTTTGGAGAAGGGATGATAGCAATGTCATTCCTGATTCATCAAATATAGGTACTTAATGATAATCAGTTGATCAAATGCGGCTGAATGTGTTGATGAGCGTGCTGCGCTTGCTAATTTAATTGGCTAATTGACTCTTTGAATACGGAGGAAAACAAAAACGGTATTAAGCAATTAAAGAAAAGCAAACGCATCAATGACATCAAGAATTGGAAAAGTGCAAAACTAACCTTGAGAAACCAATAGTTGCTCTGGGGGAGGCTGATTAAGTGGTCAGGATAAGTTGTCTGATTGCACTTATCCAAATCAAACAAACAGAATGAGTTTGAGAAGTACAAAGCCTTTAATGACCGACGAATTGATTATGAAATTCTTCAAACAAAGTTAAATGAAACTCTAGGACTATTAGCTTTAAAAGACATTGAAATTAAAGAAGGTTTGAAAACTAAAGCCTATGAAATTTCAGTTGTCAATCAGAAACACGATGAATTAGTCAAAAAGAGTCTTTTAAACAAGGGTCACACTGGAAGGTTAACTTCAAAGAGAAACACAAAAGGTCATTTTAGGATTTAAAGGTTAAGGAAGGAAAAGAACATAAGACACAAAGATTGAAATGGACAAACAAATAAAGGTTTTAAAATGAAATTTCTTTATAAACCAATCAGTAATTCAACCATATCAACAACGTTAGCACCCTAAATGCGCAACGTATAAATGGTAATCAATCTTTGCTTAATCCAAAGGTACCATCAAGATAGCCAAATCGAAAAGCCTCAGTTGTAAGAGATAACCCATATGAAACTTCTGATCCTAGCAAACAATTTTACCCCAATGGGGAAAGACAGTGCGACTTCTTGAAAAGTGAAGTAGACAAAATTGGATAAAGATAAAGTGAAACCATCATGCTTACACATACAAAACCGTCTTTATGAAACTTTCAAACCACCATCCAAAACCTATCTTATCATTGGAACGCGCTAAAGAAGTTAGGAAACAATGTGGAGAAATACTTTAACAAACAAAACCATAACATATGCTAAAAACGTGTACCTTTCTTAACCCGTTTTAAATCCATTAGTAAAGTAGACAATTATAACGAAATGACAAACAAACTTCAATCATTTTAGAACCATTTGTAAGAAGCTTGGTCTTAATCATACTAATAGTGCATTTCCTACCCAACACTAAGAGTAAGGAAGTTTTTTGATCAAAACCTTATAAAGCCTCTATCAAACAAAACGATACTGACAGTATTGTTTTTTGTTCATGAACTAAAAACAAAAATGCATGACGATTTACATCACGTTCAAATATCCCTTGAAAAGGAGATGAAGAACTGAAATCAGAAAAAGGCTGATTTTTCAAACATATATGATCTAACTACTTCTCGAAGAGTGTGTGTCTAAGATGTTACATGTTCGGAGTTGCATATCTCCGTGTCCTGATTTAAATGCAATACTGAATTACAATGCTTTATCATCATAAAGTCAAAGAATGTGAATGTCCCCTTGCATAAAAGCTGCAACACAAAACTAATCTGTTAATAAAAACAAAGTTCATAATAAAGCTTTTAAAGAGTTTTGCTAAACTAAAAACACTCAATTTTCTCTTAACTTTCTTTTAACAACATATGTAAAAAACAGATGAAAAATAACCCAGTTTGCAAAGAAAATGCTTCAAAATGTATTTCGAAAAGAACAGTGTACAAAGCATGAAATACAAGATTTGAAAAGCTCAAATGCAAGACAAGAAAAATGGTGATAAATGAGTTAAAGAAACTCAATTACTGGTAACAAAAGGAAAGTCTTGAAACTCCGTTTGATAAACCATCTGTTGTTCACAACCAAATGCTCCAACGATTCCAAAACCATCAGTTTTAGGAAAACCACTTCCCTTTTTAAAAGTTCCTCCCTTGAAAGGAAAGTTTTTCAAACGAATAAGCAGTTAATGAAAACTAATGCGTCCAGATGTTTGTTTAAACCAGTCACTCAATATAAATTACGCTCAAAAAGAACCAAGCAGTCGAAACACAAATGTGGTTAAACCAGGAATGTTTAGAATTTGGCCTCCACCACAACACACCAACTAAACAAAACCCACAGTTGCCCATGCTTCTAGAATACAATCTCTAAATCCATTAGTAAAAGTAGACTACTTTATAACGAGATGACAAACAACTTCAATCATTTTAGGAGAACAATTTGTCAACAAACGTGGTCTAATCATACTAGTAGTGCATTTCCTAACCCAACTGCTAAGAGTATGGAAGTTTTGATCAAAATCTTATTAATGCCTCTTTCAGATAAAACAATACTGGACAGTCAAACTCCAGAACTTCGAATGCGAATGCTGTTTGTGCAGAATGTGGAAAATGTGTGTTTAATTCTAATCATGATGCTTGTGTTTCTCGATACTTGAAAGACGTGAATGCTAGAACTAAGAAGCCTAATGTAGTGCCTATTAGTGCTAGTAAACCCAAGAGAAAAGCGAACAAATCTGTTGCAACACCCCATAAGAAAACAGTTGCATCAGATACCACTATTCAGAAATCCAAGAGTTATTATAAGGAGTTGTATGAGAATACAAATCAGGAATGGAAATGGTGGATAGCTAAGAGATGTCCATCAGGTTATACATGGACACAAAAGCCACTTAGGACCAAAAAGATATGGATGCCTAAGATTAGGAAAGATAATGTATCATTAAATATTAGTCCCACTATAGACATTGTATCTAGGATTACTAATGTTTTGAAGATATCAAACTGCATAGGATCCAATTTATCCAATGTATCATCTCTTCTAATTCTCTTAGCAATGTACAACTCATCCTATTCATTGTTGACTCTGGATGCACAAAGCACATGACGGGCAATCTCAAGCTTTTAGTGTGTAATTTTGTGGAGAAATTTCCTGCACTGTTTCATTTTGGAAATGCTCATTTTGCTCCTATCTTGGTTAATTGGAATCCTGATTTCAAAGAAATTGACGATCAAACGGTTTTATTACGTCGAAGGCCTCAATCACAATCTTTCACTGTGGACAAATCTGTGATGCTGATTTGGAGTTGCTTATCAAAAAATCTACTTGTTTGTGATAGATCTTCATGGGAAACGATCTACCTAACTGTAATCGGTGGATCTGATCTCCTACCAATATCACTTCAAATAAACAACTTCATCAACTCCAATCCTGTTTCATGCTAAAGCGTCACCAACTCAAGCAATGGTTATGGCATCGAAGGCATTCTCATCTGAACTTCGATTACATCGACTACTCTCAAAAAAGATGTTGTGAATGGCTTACCTAAGTTGAAATATGTCAAGGATCAACTTTGTTCGTCTTGTGAAATGAGTAAAGCAAAAAGAAGTTCATTCAAGACAAAAGCAGTTCCTAGTTCCAAAGGAAGGCTAAATTTGCTTCACATGGACTTGTGTGGTCCAATGCGAGTTGCAAGCATAAATGGGAAGAAGTATATTCTGGTGATTGTTGATGACTATTCAAGATACACTTGGACTCTTTTTCTACGATCCAAGGATGAAACACCAGAAGTTCTTAAAGACTTTCTCACGATGATTCAACGCAATCTTCAAGCTCAAGTTATTACTGTTCGTACTGACAGAGGCACGGAATTCTTGAACAAGACACTCCATGCCTATTTCAAAGAAGAAGGCATTGAACATCAAACATCCACTCCTCGAACACCTGAACAGAACGGCGTTGTCGAAAGACGGAACCGTACTCTTGTTGAGGCTGCTCGTACGATGCTTTCAGCTTCTAAGCTTCCATTATCATTTTGGGCTGAAGCAGTTGCAACCGCATGCTATACTCAGAACAGATCAATCATCATATCCACTCATGGAAAGACGGCATATCACATCATCAATGACAGGAAACCTTCAATAAAACATCTTCACATCTTTGGTTGCACTTGCTACATAACTAGAGATGGGGAAATCTGGATAGATGAAAGAAAAAGGGAACCAATGTGTCATGGTGGGATATCTACTCAGTCGAATGATATCGTTTTACAACAAGAGAACACGCTTAATAGTTGAGTCCATTCATATCAAGCTTGATGAAAATCAAAGAATGATGTCTGTATAACAACAGTTCAGACATCGCACCACAACGACAAGAGATGTCTGTTTGAACAGTGTCTTCTTCAAGGCCTCTTCCTCAAGGACAAAAGCGTCAGATTATGACAACTTTGACCCCGTGCTCTCAAGACAAAATGTTGTTTCCTACAGCAAAAAGACATATTCGTCCACAACAAGTGGTTAGAATATTCTCCTTCATCCTTTACTTAAAGAATATTACAATCCAACACACATCAAGCTAGAAAACAACAATGAATCAAGCACCAAATTGCATCGTTTCAAGAAGCTCATTTGTCAAATCCTTTTTGTACCGGGTACAAGAAATATGGAGTCTTCCTCACGCACATTGATAATACTGATGTTGGCATTCCATTTCCAACCACAACTCCATGATTTCCGATGGACCAGAGATCCATTAGAACAAGTTTTCGTGAAATCCACCATGCAGTTCAAACAAGACGACAACTACCACAGATTTCCCCCCCTGAAATGTGTATGTTCGCACTCACGGGTGAGTAATGTTGAACCGAAAGAACATTACGGAGGCAATGGCTGATACCTGCATGGACGAAGCAATGCAGGATGAACTTCATCATTCGATAGCCTAAAAGGTCTGGGAACTAGTCGACAAACCATTTGGCAAGATGATTATAAAGGCTAAATTGTTAGGAAGAACAGAAGGATGGAAGAATCAGACTGTAATTCGCAACAAAGAAGACTTGTTGCTAAAGGTTATGCCTCAGGAAGAGGGATTGATTTGAATAAATCATTTGCTCCATGTTGCTCGCTTGGAAGCAGTTCGGAATTTGTTGCCCCACGCAGCAACACAAGTCTTTCAATCTACTCAGATGGACTGAAAAATGGCATTTTCTTAATGGTCTACTTAAGTAGGAGGTTTATGTTGCTCACCAGAAGGGTTCGTTGATCCAGAAAATCCAGAAAAAGTCTACCCCCCTACTGAGGAAAGCTTGTATGGATTAAAGCAAGCCTCACAAGAGCCTGGTAACGATGAACTATCCAACATTCCTATGTCCCAAAGGCTTTACTAAAGGTACAATTACCCAACATTATCAAGATAAAATACGTGATGGATATTCAACTGTGCAGATTTACTTTTGATGACATAATTTTTGGATCGACAAATCCTAAATATTTCAAAACGATTCGAAAATTTTTAAGCACCAGTAGATTTGAAATGTCCTTAATGGGATATGAAGTTCTTTTTAGGACTACAGATCCAACAGTCCCAAGAGTAATTTTATCAATCAGGCCAAGTACGCTTTATAAATTCTGAAAAAGCATAATAGGGACAATTTGTCCACTAGCCATTGGTACACATTGGCTACTAAACCAAACTAGATGTAATTTGAGTGAGAAACCCGTAGACCCTTCTGATAGCGTATAAAATCGGTCACTCATGTCCCTGACATCTAGTATACCAGACTTAGTGCAAGCAGTATCTAATTTGCTCGTATCAAGCACGACCAACTCAAAAGTAACCTCAAGGAGGTTAAAAGAAATATTTAAATACTAAAGGGTACCATTACATGGACACTGGTATCCAAAGGATTCTGTTTTGAACTAACAGCAATTTCAGACGCTGATCTGCCGATGCCTGATACTCGGAAAAGCAACTTCTGGAGGATACAGTTTCCTTGGTGAAATCTTGTAAGCCTGGAATGTCAAAGAAACAAAACTGCACTGCGATGTCTTCAGCAAGCAGAGTATGTGGCGTTATCTGCAAGTTGTGCACAAGTAATTTGGAGGAGGACACACTTCAAGATTATGCCTTCAACACAACAGAATACCGTTTGTATAGCGACACTCAGTCAGCCATATCAAATATCATG
The DNA here is from genome assembly GCA_026074375.1 of Tanacetum coccineum. NCBI lineage: Eukaryota > Viridiplantae > Streptophyta > Magnoliopsida > Asterales > Asteraceae > Tanacetum > Tanacetum coccineum. The sequence goes on along the minus strand of BQNB010052727.1, from coordinate 24,478 downwards.
CAAACCCCGTTATAACATTTCACGAACAAAGCCCATCCATACTCACGTTATCATTTTCATTAAGAACAGGTTGAAAATGTAAATTGAATTATATTTTGTCAGAACTTAATACCAATAAGCTGACATGTTTAACTAAAGCCCTTCCTGAGGATCGGTATAAGTATCTTGTCAAAGGATTGGTATGAAGATGTTTGACACCAGCTGAACTGGAGGTTCTGACAAATGAGTCTGTTGATATCATACATCAAACATCATCCATGTACATATTTTTGAGAAAAGCAAAATACAAATAAAAAACTTCAAAAAGAAAATACAAAAACAGATAAACAGAAATTTTCAAAAAGATCTTCTCGACATGTCTCTTGGAATCGATAACATTTACGTGCTTAGAAATGTCGATTTTACATTGACACGGGTGTGTAAATGAAGTTCGAACGAGCGTTTTCAAATAGTTTTCAAAACATTTCATTTCTAATTTTCTAAATGGCTTATGTCAAATGTCATACATACCCAGACTTAAATAACTAAGGTTAAAACTTATCTCAACAAGAGAAAATACGTTTCTCGTATCCCTTGAGCTGTTCTTCCAAGACATTCAATTTATCTTTATCTCAAGAAAAAGGATATTGTACGTTAAGTGCCGCTTACCCTTACCGTTAGAAAGAGAAGGTCCTCTAACATTCTGGTTTTTTCCAAAAAGTTGAACAACGATTTTTCAGAAATCCCATGACAATTCATAATCATCAAATTGTGTGTTCAACACTCCATCCCTCATAGTGTTTTCAAAAGACAACAGTTTCTCAACTGGTCCTATTTTTTAAGGAGAGTTTTTCGAAAAACAAAGTTTTAATGTTATTGGATACATCAACAACGACAATTCTTATGTATTCAAAACATTATCAAAATGTTCCAAACCATTCATGCTAATAATATTTTCTCCCATGGAATTTTCAAGACATATTTTAATCACAAGGTATTTCAAAAACTAAGTGTTTATTATTTAAAATAAGGGGAGAAAATGTAATTAAAATATGATCTATTTGACTCAATGTGCTGAAGAAAAGTTTTATGGTTCGCACTATCCAAACAACAGTCTAATTTCATGACGATTTCTAAGTAAAAAAGTGGTTAGGTTAGGAATCAATCCTATGATCCAACCAGAACCGGAGGATCTACCCAAGGATAATCCAAAGTTAGAAATAGCAGTCCTTAGGTATGATTGGAGATAAATGTATATGGGAATAATGCCGACTAAGATTGAGCTAACACTGGAACAATCACAACAAGGTGTTAGTAATGACGTCTTGGTAAGCATTGAAGGCGTTGAAGAATTAAAAAGAAATGTATGGATAAAAGGTGTAAACAAAGAAGATGTTCCAACATACACTGAACGTTTCCAAGAGCTAACCCTGATATGTACCAAGTTTGTTGCTAATGAAACTGAGAAGGTTGACAAGTACATCAGTGGACTTCCTGATAACATTTATGGAAATGTGAAGTCTTCCAGACCCAAGACGTTGGATGAGACTATTGAGTTGGCCAACGACTTGATGGATCAGAAACTCCGCACCTATGCGGAAAGGCAAACTGACAACAAAAGGAAGGCTGACGATTCATCCAGAAACAACCATGGCCATCAACAACAACCCTTCAAGAGACAGAATGTCGCCAAGGTCTACAATATGGGGGCGGGCGAAAAGAAGCCGTATGGTGGATCTTTGCCCAAGTGCACCAAGTGCCATTTTCATCACAATGGCCCGTGTACTCAGAAATGCCACAAATGTAACAAGGTAGGGCACTTTGCCCGCGACTGCAGAGGTTCTGGCAACGCAAATGTTGCTAATGCTCAGAAGGACAATAGGGCAGTTCCCAAGGGGAATGGTTGTTTTGAATGTGGAGCTCCAGGACATTTCAAGAGAGATTGTCCAAAATTGAAGAATAAGGATGGGGGAAATGGGAATGCACAAGGCTGGATGTACGCAGTTGGAAATTCAGAGAAGAATAGGAATGCATCGAGGAACCCGAACTCCAACGGCGTCACGGGTGCGTTCCTCTTAAATGCTCAATCTACAAAGACATACTATCTAGAAAGCTCAAGATTTAAAGACAAAGACTTCCGCAAACTCTGATTTAAAGCTTTCAAGATAATGCAAAAGTATGAGCATGTTGGTCAAAAACAAAAGATCGCAAGATGGCAAAGACGATAAAGACAATGACAAAGGCTCAAAGTCAAGATCGCAAAGCATGAAGGAACAAGCCTACAACATACAACGAAGACAAAGACCAAGAACACTCGAGCTTAAACGACAAAAGCAATCTCACTGATCTCATGAAGGAGTGTCATCAATGAACTCACTTCGGGGGAGATTGTTAGCCTCAATTTTATTGAGTCAATAAAGGAAGCTCGTTCCTGTGTTCAAGACCTCACTTCGGGGGAGATTGTTAGCCTCAATTTATTGAGTCGAACAAGGAAGCTCGGTCACTCTACGATGGAGCTTCGGTCTTTAATTAGTTAATGTTGTAACAGGATAATATCGGGAATCGGGCTCGATAGTTAATCTAATATTGTATATGTTTCGGGTTTAATCCCAAACAAAACCCGAGCCCGGGTCCTAGTTAAATATCCCGCGCGTCACATTAAATGTGTAGGGGTATATATATATTTAGATATTTTCTAAAATATCTAAATATATATAGATATTTTTCTTATTTAGAAAATATCTTTTTTCATAATATCTAAAATTCTTTTTCTTATTCTCTCTCAACTCTCTCTCATCTCTCTCTCTCAATTTCGAGTTTCTCTCTCTCTCTAGTTTCTTGATTCGTGATTCGTGTTATGAAGTGAAGCATTAAATCGGAACCTACAGAAAATATGTCACATGCTTTAGGGTCGGTCGAGGCAAATATGATATCATCTACATATATTTGAACAAGAAGAATATGTTTGCCTGTTTTCCAAGTGAATAGTGTCGGATCAACTGCACCCTTAGAAAATTTGTTGTCCAGAAGAAATCGTAACAAGGTGTCATACCACGCCCGAGGAGCTTGCTTTAAACCATACAAAGCCTTCTTCAGACGATAAACATGTGTCGGATGGTCTGGATCAACGAAACCCTCTGGTTGACTAAGATACACTTCTTCCTTTAATTCGCCATTAAGAAATGCTGTCTTGACATCCATTTGATAAATGGTCATGTTTTTACTAGCGGCATTAGCGATGAAGATTCTAATAGCCTCGATGCGTGTAACTGGTGCAAGGGATTCCTCGAAGTCAATTCCTTCCTCTTGTCGATATCCCTTGGCCACCAACCGTGCCTTGTTTTTCAGAACATCACCGTACTCATCAAGCTTAACTTTGTAAATCCACTTGAGAGCAATTATCATGACACAGTCTGGTTGAGGTACTAATTCCCATACTTGAAGTCGATCAAATTCGTGAATCTCATCTTGCATGGCTTGAAACCAGCAATCTTCAGTTATTGCAGATTTGAAGTTCTTTGGTTCGACTTTGGACAGTACAGAGTTATACAAGCACCACAAGGCATCGGTTGCAAGTTGTTTTCTGGTGGATACCGGTCGAGATGGATTGCCAATAATATTATCAAGCGGGTGATCTTTGCTCCATTTCCCGAGATGATGAAGTGTTTGAGTGACATAAGGAGATTCTGCTGAACTAAGATCCCCGGATGATGATGCTTCAGAACTAGGTTCCGGAGCAAACACGTTTATGAAGGAATCATTGTCAACAGGAGCAAACGGATTGTCTTCCATGAGAGTAGATTCAGCTGCAACGCCTTGATGTATACTTGGAGATTGTAATGCCGAAGATGACGGTGAATGACTTGGAGAAGGTGCATCTTGATCAATGGTAGTAGATGAAGGTGTACCGGCTGAATTGACTGGAACTGGAACTGCTGGAGCAGGAGAAACCGGTCTTTCAACACGAGGAGGTTCCAGGTATTCATCGAACATTGGTTGGAATAAAATCTCCAGTTCTTTATTTATGGGGGGTACATAAGGTGCTGCAGGAACCGGATTTGGTGACGTGCCCATAAACTTAATCTGCTCATTGCTCCAGAATCGTAGGAGCGGGTACTGTTATAAGTTGTACGGAGCCATCGGCTCAGATAAACTCATCGAATTAAACATTTTTGGGGAAAAAATTTTTTTAGTTTCATGATTCGAGGGATCTTTTGTTGTAGATTCCTATATCACTTTCTGCACTGGGATTATTATCCAACGAAAATTCCAATATCAGCTGTTGGTTGTAATTTTCCAAGATCCTCGCTGTCATTTTTAGGGTAACAAAGAGCACCAAAGACTCAAAAAAAAGTAAGATTATGCTTCTGCCCATAGAAACATCGGGTGTAACAAGCAGTAGCAACAGCTTCTTCCCATAGAAACATCGGGGCCTTAGAAAATATCAGCATTGTCCTAGCAGCCTTAACAAGAGTACGGTTTCGTCTTTTTACAATGCAGTTCTGCTGTGGAGTCCTCAGAACTGTCTTTTGGTGAAAAATGCCGACACGTTTATAATATTTAGTCAAATCCTTATTGACAAATTCTATACCATTATCGGTACGGATGTATCTAATAGTTTTGTTGAGACCGACTTGTATTTGCTTCAGAAATTTGATGACGACCTCTGGGGTTTCATCTTTCGATCTCAAAAACTTAACCCAAGTAAACCGAGAGTAATTATCAACGATGACTAAGATGTATTTGTTCCCATTAATCATTTGCACTCGTATCGGTCCACATAGATCCATATGAAGGGTATTAAGAACTTCCAAGTTGGTGTTTTCAATTTTGGGTTTGTGGGTATGCTTTTTGCTCTTTCCTAGTTGACATGCGGAGTAAAGATGATCTTTCTCAAACTTCAATATAGGTAAATCTCTGACTAAGTCCTTTCTTGCAAGGTCATTGATGGTACCAAAGTTCAAGTGGTTCAAACGACGATGCCACAACCATGATTTGTTCTTGGAGGCTTTCGACAATAAGCAAATTGGGGAGGACTTCATCATGTATTCAACTAAGATATTGTACAAATTAGAACCACGGGATCCTTTAATTAATTCAACACCATCGGTATCTCAAACATAACAAGAATGCTTCCTGAATGCAACTTCCAGATCAGAATCACAAAATTATCTGACAAGAAACAGATTGTGTCCCAGTCCTTCCACATAGTATACCCTGTAGATCACACTGACACCAATTACATAATCTCCATAACCCATGATAGCACCAAAGTGATCATTCCCGAATCTAACTGTCTCGATGAACTTTTCATGAAATTCTAGAGCCGTGAGCGATCCCCCGTCATATGTTTTGAACAGCCTGAGTCCAAATACCAAAGGATGATCTGTACGACCTGCATTTAAAAACAGACGAAGATGGAGAGTTTGGAAAGTTGAAACCCCAATTTTGGTTGGGTTCTTGTTGGTTAGCACAAGTAATGGTGGGTTTAGTGAGCCTGGTTAAAGGGCACAGTTTTCCTAAAGTGAATATTCTTCCTATGGGTCTCCATTGATGACCAACACTGGTAAGCATTTTTCCTGTGGCTTTCCACACTTGCCTAACTTGGTTAGGTTTCCAAACTTGCTTAACTTTGCGCACAACATTATGAATAGAGGGGGATGCATTCATAGAGTGCAAATAATCAACCACACGCATATCATGATTTTCAGATTTTAAGCATTTGTTACATGTTTGGTAAACAGAATGAGAATTCAAATTAATTACAGTATGATTAGATCTAATACTAGAATCAACACGATTCATGGTTTTCAAACTAGACTTATTAGTCCAAGTGTGTTCTTCTACTTTCTTCTTGTTGACACTTTTAGCCGGCGAGATCTTATTTTTCTTGGTATTGCTCCTAGGCTGTGATCCGATAACATTAGTGTAACTGTTTACTCCTGTAGGAGGAAGCACAGGGACATTAGTCTTCTGAATGTTTCGTTGCTCTACATGTTTGTGCGTGTTATTATTTAACGTTACACATTGATCCTTAAAAGTAACTTTCTTTTTCTTATTTAAAGGGGTATAGGCATGATTTTTTTCTTTTTTTATAACACCTCGTGTTTTAGGTCATTGTACGACATTATGTAATTCACAATTTATTTTTAGGGTTTTACGCGTTTGCTCTTAAATCGTAATCGTTAAGCTAAATCGCGTAAACTAAAAATGATCATTCAATGTAAACGGGCATTAAACGATTAAACGTTTACATCAAGCAAGTGTTAAATGATTATTATGAGGATAATTATCAACTTTGTTCATCTTATTTTTATTGGTTACGTAAAATGCTTACGTTTCGCGATAAAATGCGTTTCGGCATTCCCGGAAGCACCAAAACCTATCTACGCTTAAGAAAATACCCACGATTATACCCAATACACAAAATAATCAATATAACATCACATATATGTGTATGTGGCCGGATTTCAAGTGATAGGACCAAGTAATATCTTGTTTGCATGACTACTCTCCATAATATCTAGATATTATGAATATCAAGGGAACAAAGCCTTACACCTTTGTTACCACTTGACTACTTGCCCTAGGAACCTTCCTTGAAGGCCTTGGATTAGTCTTGCATGTATATAATGCCTAAGCTAGCAAGTAAACACTCTTCCTTTCATAAACACTTAACAAAAATCACAAAAACCTCTCTTTGTCTCTCCTTATAGCTCACGGCTCAATTAAGCCACACAAACAAATCCACACTTTGATTTTCTAAGATCATACAAGTACTCTCACATCATATCTAAGATACTTCAAGGTGATTTGAAGTGTTGGATGTAACATCCGAGAATTTTCGAAATTTTTGAATGACGATTTCAATCTTTGACTTTTAGGATCTGGCTTGACTTATAGGAACGACCATCTAAATCACGTTTTCACGACTCGGACTCTAAAGCAATTTGCTGTGGAATGATATTCCTGACAACTTTTTAGTTTTGACCGAGATCTGAAAACAGTCAGAAGGTGACTGAAATGCCCTCGCAAGATTTTAGAATCAAGAGCGAGTACCGACACAAAAATAATTAAATTTTTTTTGTTATGTAATTATCAGTATTTATTTAATAAAAATATTAAATAAATTATTCATCATTTTAATGAAAAGCGTTGTGATAACGCAAATGCTCGAGCTTAAATCCATTCTATTGCGGACAAGACGTAGCCAGTTCACAAAATAACTAACAGATATTTTATTAAATGTTATAAAATATTTATGAAATACTATCAAGTAAATACTTATTTTTATCGGAAAAATGGGGGGGGGGGGGGGGGGGGGGGGGGGTGATTTGGACACAATGGCCAAGTTTTCCTTATTATGGAATCATCGATATCGCCCAAAAGGATCCTCGAACCAATATTTAACCAAAGATTCCAAAATTTAACATTAGGTTCCCTGTAGTAAGATTTTACAATCATCCTCCCTCATCTATTTACCACTTGCCACTTCATTTTAAAAGTTTCTCCTATAAATAGAAAATTAATAAATTTTCTACTCATTTATAACATCACCACTCACACATATAACCCTAAATACCCACTCCTCCCCTCCATAAATATCCGGCGCCGCTTCCGGCGACCAGCCACCACTTCCGGCCAAATCTCGGCGAACACCACTACAACCACACCACCACGCCTAAAATAACACCATCTTCACCCAATCGACATCACCTCATCAACATCACTACATCACCACCGACGCCATTTCCACGACCCACCCATCACCGCAACCACAACACCACAGTCGTCATCACCTCGACAGCATAACCACCATCGTCACAACCACCTCATCTACACCACCACCACCGCTGCAACAACGACCCACAAGGGTGCGTTGGTTTAGCAGCAGCACCACACAAAAAATGGTGCGTTTGGCTTTGACAAAAACCACCGACAAGGAACGATTGGTGTTGTCCTCAAACCAACCGGGGGTGTTGGGTTTCGGGCCAGTCACAGCCGGAGTGTGTTGGCTTGAGTCTCAGTCACCCAACAGGGTGTGTGTGGTTGTCATAACTCCAACGGGTGCGTTTGGTGTTCATATGCACCGAAGAGGGTACGGTTTGGTTGTGGGTTTATAGCACCATATGGGGTGCGTTTGGTTTGGTTTTCGTGTCAAATCAGGGTGCGTTGGGTTTTTGTCACCGCGTAGGGTGCGTGTTGGCTATGAAAACAGACCGAGTGGGTTGCGTTTGTTTTTTTTTGATGGCACCACGAGTGCGCGTGGTTTTCACCTCAAAAGGGTGCGTTGATTTCTGTGGTCTATAAGTCCTAGGGTGCGTCTGGTTCGTTCTTAAGCACCACTGGTGCATTTGGTTTGAAAGATTCACTAGGGTGCGTTTGGTTTTAAATAAAACAGCCACAAGGGCGTTTGGATCCGGGTTTACACACAAATGGTGTGTTTGGTTTGCTGAATAACACTCAAAGGGAGTGTTTGGTTTAAGGAGATAAACACCAAGGGTGTGTTTGGTTGGTTTAACCGCACAAAAGGTGCGTTTGATTTATATAAGTGGATACTAAAAATTAAAGGATTTCATATATAAATTTATATATTAAACCGGATCTAAATGTGGTATTGGTTAAATAAATATTTTATTTATTAATTTTGTTTTTGGGTTTATAATAACTGTTAAGGGATGTGTTTGGGTTTGCAACATGGATTGATTCAATTGAGGGAAAATGGCTAACTTTTGTTAATATGAAAAACGTTAGATAAATGAATAGGTCATGCCGAGATTTTTATAAATCGCTACACTTAGTAATACCACTTGGGGTGTTACTTCATAATACACAGCGCTAGATACAAGAGAACGACCTCTAACTGTGTCGTTTGTAAAACAATCTCGTTGATTTTCTGAAATCAAAATAATAGTTGTCCCATAATTGCATCACCATGAAAAACTTGAATGTAAAGACTCCAATGCACATCAAATAATCCAAGCATCTAATTCACCTGAGAAAAATATGTTTAAAAGTGTCAACATTAAAGTTGGTGAGTTCATAGATTAGTTTAAATATGAATGTAATCCAGTGTATCATCACAGTACCATGTAAAAATCCCAAAGATTTATAAAGAATGCACGACACATTTTATGTCACCAAAAATACCAATCTTGTCCCAAAGATTTATAAAGAATGCATGACACATTTTATGTCACCAAAAATACCAATCTTGTCCCAAAGATTTATAAATAATGCATGACACATTTTATGTCACCAAAAATACCAAATATCAATCTTGTCCCAAAGATTTATAAAGAATGCATGACACATTTAATGTCACCAAACTATTTCAAGTATGTATAGGTTGGGGGCCCTGTAGTCCCAACGCAATCCGACATGTTATAACGTTCGTTCCCAGTGATAGCTAGTCACCCGAACGGGGAGTGTCAATCCCGAATAGATCTATTTTATATCATTCACGTGGACATCACGCTATAATGTTCGTTCCCGGCGATCGCTAATCACCCGAACAGGGATCCACACCCGAATAGATCTATTTCATAACATTCGCGCTCACCCTCCAAGTGATTTACAGTTCATGACGCTGTGACGTAGACTTGTATGTACCCAATTCGGGCAGTGATATGTACTCCCGTTACCGGTGTCCCCTCCAAGAACACCCGGGCAGCAATTTTATAAATATGTACTCCCGTTACCGGTGTCCCTTCCAAGAACACCCGGGCAGCAATTTTGTTGTTATCAGTTCAATCAGCCTAAGCTAATCCGTAATCATTTCAAATGTAAAGTATGCATTTGTGACCAAAAATGAAGTCAAATAATGTATCCCATAGCGAGCTATGCAATTAAGTATGTAAACCAATTTGTAATCAATCATGTAGATGCATTTGCAAACAAGCATGTTCTCACCCCAAATATATGTAAAACGAGTAAAAACAGGGAAGCTATAAACTCACCTTGATCAAAGACCACGATCAAATAGTCCAAAAAATCACAACCGAATCTGCAATGATCTCGGCCACGACCCTATAATTATGTCGCTCTATTATAATACGCGTATTAAATACGATCAACGATGCGTACATCGTAACGACGAAAACATACATATTTTAATATGTATACATACTATACATGTGATGAGAAATCCTCTTGCGCGTCTTTAAACCTTAACCCTTAGTATATTATATGTATATATACTATTTTCCGTCTAATCATAACTTATGTCGAATATTTATCGAAAGTTACTATTTTTAGACCCTCTAAAGAAAGTTACTATTTTTAGACCTTCCGTTTTTAGAATCGAGTAATGATCTTAAAACTATTAATTGAAATAATATATTAACCGACCTTTAGTTTTGACCCGCTATGTCTTAATTTTAAAACTGACAATCCTCGCGGCAAAGTAAAACGTCATTACGAACAACTTTCGTGTTTTGCCGGAAGGCTGAAACGGACTCGAAAGTGCTCAAATCGTTTAATTAATAAATCTGTCATTTTTAATATATATTAAAAATAACCTATTTTTCTACTAAAGTGTATATTTCGATTTCGTTCCAGTTTCTTCGTTATTGGGAGTTAAAAGTCCCGTTTTATATCAAAACGTCCGTCAAAATATAATTTGTTATATTTTATAAACTAAAGTCTGACTTTTCAAAGTCTCGAATCCCGAATCTCATGTTCCGTTTTTCTGCTCATAATGTACCGTTACAAAAACGCGCCAAAGTCCGTTTTTAACTCAAAAACTTATCTAAAATGTGTCTCTCATGGCTTATAGCTTAATATCAATCCCGTTTTAATATTAATACATATTATATTTAGACGTCGCAAGTTTCATTAGATCTTCATCACATATAACCAATTGATAATGAATGAAACAATCGAAATAATTATGGTGCAAAACAAAACGCACCCTTTTTGTGTCTGATTATCAAACCAAACGAACCCCGGCTGTCCCGGCTGTTTGACAGCCAACACACGCACCCGACCCGGCTGATGGACAGCCAAACGCACCCTCGTGCATATTATAACCCAAAGATGCACCCTATGTGGGTGACTGACCCGAACCCATGCATCCTTGTGGTGCGAACAAAATAACCAAACGCACTCTTGATGGTGTTACTACCACAACCGAACGCACCCTTGTGCGTGGCTGAGACAGCCACACGCACCCTTGTGCGTGGCTGACCAGCGGACCAAAACAAACACCCCTAGCTGCTGTCCCAAACCAAACGCACCCCTGTTGGTTTTTATAACCGAACCAAACACGCCCTTGTTGGGTGGCTGCCACCCAAACCCACCTTAGGGTGGTGGCTGCCCCGAACCCAACGCACCCGGTGTGGTGTTACCACAAACCCGACGCCTCACACCCAACATCCCCCTCGGGTGGCTGACCCGAAACCCAACCCACCCCCCGGTGGCTGTTAGCAAACAAACGCACCCTTGGCGTTTCTATACTCGGACCCGGCTGTTTTGAAACAGCCAAAACAAACACCCCCTAAACAAACGCACCCTATGCGGGTTGCCCCAAACCAAACGCAGCCCTTATGTGGTGTTAACCACATATCAAACGCACCCTTTGAGGTGTTAAAATAACCAACCAACCGCACCCTATTTTATGAAAACCACAAACCAGCCGCACCCTTATGATGGCATGGAGATGATGATTATGATGATGATGATGACGGTGGTGGTGTGGCTGTGGCGTGGCGATGAGTGGGTGGTGAGTTTAGGCGCGTGGCGGCGCGTGTTATAGGGGATCGAGTAGATCCGTTGATGAGGAGCATCTTTGGTGTTGGCCGGAAAACTCGCCGGAAAATTATTCCGGCGGCCGGAGATGGTGGCGGCGGTGGTGGGAAGGTCGCCGGATATTGAGGGAGAGAGAGGAGGGAGATGAGTATATAAATGTGTGTATGTGTATAAGAGATGGAAATGAAATTTTTAATATATAAATTTTATATAAAATTTTAAAACAAAGTGACAAGGATACAATAGTTCAGGGGTCCTAGTGTAAATTTTTCCCAGGGACCTAAAGTGTAACTTGTGAGTATTATTTTATAAAATAATATGGTTCGGGACTCGTTTGAACGACTTAACGGATGATTCAACGCAAAGAATAACCGAAACATTATGGGCCATTTGTTTTTCTAAATTATTTTTCATGATAAAAATGAGTATTTCACTCGACTAATTTTTTCTGTAAACGTTTTTAAAAAAAAATTATTAAAACGTTTATTATTTATTTTGTATATTTCCGATAAACTTGTCCGTAAAATGATCATTTTACTCGAATATTTGCGTCTTCAACAAACGTCACTGAATAAAATGTTAAATAATTTATTAAGTATTCTTATTTAATAAAACGTGATAATTAAATGTAATTTAATTATTTTTGTGGTCGGTACTCGTTCTTGATTCTGAAATCTTGTGAGGGCATTTCAGTCACCTTCTGACTGTTTTCGGGTCTCGGTCAAAACTAAAAAGTTGTCAGGAATGTCGTTTTACATCAAATTGTTTAAGTCCGAATAATGAAAACGTGATTTAGCTGCCGTTGTTTTTTATTTTTTTTTTATTGATAAAATCAACCTAGGAATAATAATAATCTCCTTTAAAAATATAAAATTTTTCGAAAAATTTCCGGTTACGCGGTAATCGCTTTTATTGTAACAACAAAAGACCAAAAGTCAAAAAGTCAAGTCAGTACCCTAAAAGTCAAAGGGTAAAAATCGTCATTCGAAATTTCCGAAGTTCTCAATGTTACAGATTATACATCATTGATGCTTAGAATGGAGTGCAAAGAGCTGCCAAGTGATGAAATTCGTTCATTCCCAGTAAATGATACTTAGATACCGCTAAGCTTAAAAGTTAATACTATCAGTTATTATGAGCAATATGCAAGATGTTTTGGATTGTGTTTCTTTGTGTTTGGAACTAACATTTTGTAGGATTAGAGCTTAAAGGTTATTTGATTTAATATGGGTAGCTGATTTGTGGAAATGCGGTGACTTTGTTAATACTAAGCTGATGTTTCACATTGTGGTTTTTCACCACATAATAAAAGGTCATCAATTTCACACAAGTCTAACAGACAAGAAAAAATGGCTATTCTAGGGCAAAGGCGACTGTAAAGAATTTCTCCAATTCCTTGATGACTGGTAGATACCCAAAACTATAAGTGCGAAAGTTAGTACTGCTAGTACAAACTTAGTACTACTAGCCTAACTTAGTGCTGCTAAAGTTACCATTACTAAATACTATTCAGGGGTAATTTTTAACAAATTAACGGCTACTTTCCTCTTAAGTTTTCTTTAGTGCTTATATAAGCCTATTAATCAAACAATATCTTCCACAAATACCAATTGCTCATAATTCATCAAACCCTAATCAATTTTCACACCGATAAAAACAAAATCAATTATTCATAGGCTGATCTTGCATTTGTAAACGCAACACGAACATGTCCACGTATTTGAAAAGAGTGATTGAGAATTCAGAATTCATCAGATAGTGGACTTCCTCTCTACATGTTCGATCAATTATGCTCTCACAATAAGTCCCACTATCTATGCTTCTTATATTGAATAGTTTTGGAATACTGCCACTTCTAAAACAGTCAATTCAGTGAAGCAAATACATGCCATAGTTGATGGCAAGGCGGTAGTGATAACAGAATCATCAGTGAAGAATGATCTTCTCTTTGATGACGAGGATGGTATTACTTGCCTCACAAATGATAAAAAATTTTGAAAACCTTGCATTGATGGGGTATGAACAGCTTTCAACAAAACTTACTTTTCAAAAAGGTTCATTATCTCCACAATAGAAATTCCTGATACATACCATCCTTCATTGTATAAGTTCAAAATTAACTGGCTGGAATGAGTTTTCAACCAATTTGGCTTTAGCAGTTATATGTTTGGCAAAGGGTCAAAATTTTATTTTTTCTAAATTGATTTTTGATGGTATGTTATGGAACTTAGATCCAAAGAAGTTTTTAATGTATCCAAGGTTTTTACAACTCTTTTTGGATAACCAGTTTAAAGATTTAGGAGAACCTTTTAATGATACTTAGAGACAGTCCAAGCATACTAAAAAGTTTTCTTAAATAGGCAAGGCAAAGTTAAAAAATTTCAGGAAAATTTACTCCACTATGTTGAAATCTATGTTGGTGCAAAACCAACTCCTGAGGTGAAAGTATCAGTAACACCCCCGAACCATAACCCATACCCTCTACCTACACAACCAAATGTTCGACCCAAACTGAACAACTTCCAACTGAAACCACCTCAAAGTTTCCCATGAACCTCAGACTGAAGCTAACATTGAGCAAATACTCCCATCTCCATCTATATATCAAAGAAAACACAAAAAGACACAAAAACATAGGAGAGCCAAAAAGGTCACTGAGTTACCTCAGACTAGTGGTGCCCTTAGACCTTGGAGCAGATGAGTTTCCAATGAAGGAGGGGGTGACAGTGGGAAAGGCTATCATAATCCACTACTAGATGCTACATAGTTGCAGCACAGACAGTGATAAGATAATTAGGACCCCAGACCAACCGTCAATGCCTAATTGTTGAACATTCCACAGGGAATGGATACAGGTGGCTGTCCAAAGACACCAAGAACACCATTGGGGGTTCTCCTGCTCAGAACACTGTCTGAGAGAGGTGCTATAAACAGCCAATAAACCCACCACTCCAGAAGGTCACACATCTAGAAGTAGGGAGGGCAAGATGGAACATACTTTTGAATTGATGGATATTGTACCACCTACACCTCATGATTCACCTCTCCCAGGAGGTTACACACCTAGAAGTGATGAGGGTAGATTAAAACTGGAAGAATTGATAGCTATGTGTACAAAATTGTCAAAACAGGTGCTTGAATTGGAGAAAAGATAAGATGCTCAAGCTGTGGAGAGTCCCTCAACCTAAAGAAAAGGAGTCAAGAAATAGAAAGATAGAAGGATGACAGCATATCACACCCAAGAAGGAGGATATACAGGCAGGTTGAGTCTTCTGATGATGATTTAGATGAGGAGGATGCATCCAAACAAGGGGAAAAGTGACAAGACAAAGCCAATGTTTAAAGATATAGACCTGAGTAGACTTTGATTATGATTGGAAAATGTTTGAAGAGAGACAGTTATTCTGCAACTGTCTTTTATTAGTAATACAGTAGCATTGGTTAGTACTGCTAAACCAACTGTTAGTATTGTTGGCCATCTAACAAGTGCTGTTGTGGACTTACAGACATGTATTTAAAGAAGATGAGATGATGACAATGGCCGACACATTGATAGCCATTAGACAAACAAGAACAAGACCATCTTATTTACCAAGACCAACTTCAGTGGTGATCACTAATACTGAACAAGAATAAAGTAGACTAACAACACCACCACCATCAGACACTAGAGACAAGGGTAAAGTATAATTTAGATCCTGTATCCCTGCCGTGAAAATCAAGAGGAGTGAACAAGGGTGGATTTGTAACTTCAAGCAGATGGCAGAGTTGCTCAGTTTACTGCATCAAGGATGAATTGGCTCAAGTAGAAAGGAACAAAGAAAAGAGCAGCATAAAGAAAAAAGCCTCTATACTGCACTTTATGAATGAGTAATGATACGATTCAAGCCAGCAAAGATGCTGATGCTTTATTTGCTATAATGCTCCCAACAGGAAGAGAGAGAGAAGCATTTTCACCATGTAATAAATAGCTAATTATTGTGTAGAAACAATACAAGCACAAAGAAAGTTTTAGAGCCTGCCAAAAGGGCTCAAAGAACATAAGTAAAACCACCCACCAAAACTCAGCTAAGGAACATGATGATTACATATGTAAGTGAATAAAGGGTAATTTTTAAACACCAATCAACTGAAAGGAAAAAGTCTACTACGAGATGAGGGACTCTAGAGATTGTATGAAAGGGAACAAAAGTAGATAAATTGATTTATGTACTAATAACCTGAAAAGGAAAAAAGAAATTCAGTAGAGCTGAAGTGAAGGTAAGAAAGGCAAAAGAATAAAGAGAGTTGCAGATTCAACACTTAAACAGAAATCTTCTAAGAAACAAAAGATGATGCAAGAACAAGAATCTACAAAGAGTGATGAAGACACAGTAGCAGACTATGAACATGAACATGAAGAGTTGGGAATGTGGTTAACAGTTGTTCCAGATGAAGAAGAGACTATGGATCCAGAGATTTTGTCTGCTAAGTACCCTATAGTATTAATGGATTTGGGAATCTCATAACTTAGGAATGATGATATGAAGATTAACATGTCTATAAGATTTATCAGAGCAGATGGTATACTAATTTATCAATATTATTAATCAGTATGCAAGAAGAAAGTTTGATAGACAAGATTTGGTGGATTTGCATAGATTGGTGATGAAAAGATTTGAAGACAATACTCTAGAAGGTTATAATTTGCTGCTTTGGGGAGATCTCAAGATAATGTTTGAACCAAATGCAGAGGATGAAATTTGGAGTAATCAACGGGATTGGACTCTGATTAGCTGGAAACTATATGAAAATTGTGGAGTTCATACATTGCTGATGGATGGTACTTTGACCTGCTTCAACATGTTAATAGAGAAAAGGTATCCTCTTATCAAGGAAATGCTGGAGAAGATGTTGAACTGGAAGCTAGAAGCTGAAGCTGAGAGTACAGTGGCATTTAAGCTTCTTAAGTTTATCAAGTCAACATGTTGGAATATTAAAAGAAGTGTTTGAAAACATCCTATAAGTCTGTTGATCATGATGCATTAAACTGAAGTAACTTGATGATTAAACTGGTGAATAATCAAGTTTAGGGGATGAATGCTATGAATAAAATAGACTTCAACCAATATAGTAACAGCTGGTTTAACTTGATACTGCTGGTGATGGTTAGTGCTGCTGATGAGGATTTATGAAAATAGTCTAAGTCATTAGTACTGTTATTTATATATTTGTAGTATTGCAGTACAGTAGTAGAGTACAAGTCAGTATATTAGTGTTGTTAGTCTTATATAGTAAGTAACTGCTATTATGATATGCATGGAGTGTATAAATTATGAATAGAATTGCATTATCATTGTACGCGTTTTGTAAGACCATTAGGGTTTCCTTAGTGTATAAAAGGAACCCTACAACATAGTTAGAAAAATATATAGAATTCATATCTCATAGTTAGTTATTCTGTAACCTAGGCAGAATATTAGCAATCAATATATTCAAAGTTTAGTATTCACTGTTCTTCTTAGTATTACAAGTTTAAGATTCGATAACCAAGTATAATCAGCAAACAATAGTGTTCACTAAAGATTATTATGATTTATCCAGGTTAACTAAGCTTTAACAAGCTAAGAAGATCTGTTCATTGGGATTAACACATAGTCATAATCCAAGTGAAACATTGCAAGCGAAACATTAACAGGGCGAAACATTAACATATATCAATATCAAGCGAACTATACATCAGTCACAAAAAGTATATAATTCTACGGTATTTAGGTCTTACTTTGAAAAATAATCCCGCGAAATACTAGGATAATCTCGATTATCAGTGAAGATTTGTAAAATCCTGTGGAATATCAATCTTATTCACCAATAACAACAACTCTTAACATAATCTTGTTTTATTACCGTTCGATCACTCGTTAATCATTTCACTTTTCAATTAATTCAAGATGACTACTTTAGCAGAACACATCATTGTTGCTGGAGCTGAGAATCATCCTCCAATGCTTAAAAAATCAATGTATGATTCATGGGCAAGTAATATACGTCTATTCATCAAAGGGAAGAAACATGGTAGGATGATGCTTGATTCAATCGATAATGGTCCATTGGTTTTTCCAACTGTTGAAGAAAATAGGCAGACTAGACCTAAGAAATACTCCGAACTCACTGAAGCACAACAAATTTAAGATGACTATGATGTTCAAGCAATAAATATCATTCTTCACAAAAACGTTCCCTGCCACCCGATGTGTCCTTCACTTTGTTAACCATCAAGAGGCGGCTAAGGATATTTGGGATATAGTCAAGATGCTAATAAAGGGCATTGAATTATCATACCAAGAACGTGAATGCAGATTGTATAACTTGTTTGATAAGTTTGCTCATGTTCAGGGTGAAACACTATATGAGTATTATTGGAGATTCTCTTAGCTGATCAATGACATGCATATTATTAGGAAAGACCTAAAAGCAACCAAGTCAAGTCAATACCAAGTTTCTGAATGCTCTTCTATCAGAATAGAGCACCTTGTACATGTTATAACCATCATCAAAAGTGTCAAATATATCGCTCAGCTTAGGTTTCTCATCTTCGGGTAAATCTGGTCTCCAATGCCGGGTGCCATCTAGAGTGGGGGCAAAATTAGGATCGTTTCTATACGATTCAATATCTGATACATCTAGAAAGAGTAATAATCTTTTCAGTTACAATATGGATCATCTAAAAAAATGATTGTAACATATACGCAAATTTTAATAAAGAATGTGAATACATCTATATTAGTTAGAATATGATTCATCTACAAATGCTATAACATGTACGTAATTAGGTTAGAATATGATTCATCTACAAAAACTCTAAAATGATTATCACATGTACGAAATTTAGTTAGAATACTGATACAAAATTTATAACATGTACGAAATTTAGTTAGAAAATTAAGCTTAAGATTAACAAGATCGTAATTATACCAAACGCTTATTCATTATATTATTTTAACCAAGTAGTCATGAGAGATTTAGCCTCTCATGGCTATGAAGTTCATAACAAAAGCAAATAGATAAACAAGAAACATACTATATTAGGGTAAGAATATGGATCAAAATTCTACCCAAAACAAGTATGGAATCGTAGTACAACCTTTATTCTACTAAATATTATTGTATTCGTCTTTGTTCTTTGTTGTTTGATCTTTAATCTTCAAGGGGTTATGGTGTTTTTGGAGTGAGGGATTGGAGATATGAAGAATTAGTTGTGTGTGAGATGAATGGAATGAAGTGAGAGGTATGATTTTGTGTGTAAAATTTGGCTCTATTTATAGGGTAAGTCTAGGGTAAAAGTGCGGCGCACAACGAAATTTTTGCGGCGTACTTGATGTATAAATGCACGGAGTGTTTAATTTCATTTAATTATTCTTTGTAATTTTATAAGGAAGTGCGGCGCACACTAGAAAATGTGCGGCGTACTTGAGGTGTAAATGCAGTTTTCGTTTAATTATTTTTAATTCTTGAATTAGCTGGGAAGTACGGCGCACAAAGGGTAAGTGCGACGTACTTTGGTCTTTTTCAGCCTTAGGACGTTTTTCTTTACTTCTATCTTCCTTTCTAATGATCTTAAATACTTGAACTTTATTTCTTTTGAGCTCGGGATGACTTCAAGTGAACCTGCACATAATTTATGCTATTAAGTATCGAAAGTTCATGAGAAATGATATAATATATATAAATAACGTTGCTAAAAACATGTATAATTTAGGTGTTATCAAATCCTTCCACACTTAGCTGTTGCTTGCCCTCAAGCAATATAAAGCGAGAAAAACAAGATCATTTATCGTGACGTGGAAAAAAATTTGGATTTTACAAGTGTTTACTGGTTAGATAACTTTTTCAGGCATAGACACATAACAGAGCACCTCACAAGGGGATGTGTTTGATTTTTAATTCTCTTGAGCCACTTAGATAGGGTTTGTAACTGTGAAGACACTCAGTTGCACAAACATAATTTAGATAGCCACCATAGGCTTGTGCATGACACATAAATATGACCGATCGATCGTGAGCACCAGACAAAATCTCAAAGGAGCAGAGCATGATACCGATGAGGGTGAATAGCATATACTTATCTTTTGTGCCGAAACATAAGCCTTGAAATTTAAACTTGTTATATATATATATATATATATAGTAGGGATCCAGTGAGAAGTAAATTAAAATAAGAAGTGGTGAGAAGTGACTAAAACCACACATTTGAGATGCAACGACTTGCATTAGATGCATTTCTATTCATATAGATGCACCATTTTGAGTTTTGAAAGTTAATTTGATGTGTAGATGGTGCAAATTGATTTTCATGATTTTGGCACATGCAGAGGAACAAAAAACAAGAGAAAAAATAAAATGCATCTAATATACGTATATGCATCTAATTAAAAGCTAGAAAACACATTATGATGCGTTATAATGCATATAAGATTATAGAGATGCATCTAATTTAAGTCGGTGCATCTCGGATATGCGATTATAGTTACTTCTTATCCTTCTTATTTAAAAAAAACTTCTTATTTGATCATAACTATATATATATATATATATATATATATATAATACCAAATGGTAACTAAGTCTTGGCACATGATTTCTTTCTTTCAACTTTGATTTCTTCAGCGGAGAAGCAATAAAAGGAAGTGCTGCAGATACAGGAGCTTACGGGATTTCATTTCACCTCATAACATATGATATCGTCAATAAATTAATATTACTACGATCTTGTAAATGATGATCAAGCACAAGTTCTAGAGCTGCTAAATTACCGGCTCACTCAAATATCATTTTCAACCAATACCATTTGACTCGTTTAAAAACAATCCTTTAGTATATATAAATATATATATAATAAATATAAATATATAATAATAAGAATTATCTCAAAAATATCAATGATAAGAATTTCGTGAGGGCTTTTAAAAGGATAATTACTTTTACCCAAAGCAAAATCCCTAAAAACCTTCCAGGGTCGTTTCCCGACGAGGTGTAAATGGAAAATCGAGGTAACGTTTGTGGAAGGATGCTTGAATATCACAAATTGGGTTTGGTTTCCTATTTCTACAAATAAAATGCAAAAACAAGTAAAAGCAAGCCTAAAACGAAAGCAATTAAAGCTAAAACACGAAAAACGATAACGGGATCCTAATCATGTTCTTTAAAAACCCAAATTCTACAAATTTAACCCTAACAATGCAATTTTAATTTTTACAAGTCCTAAATGATAAAAGAAAGTTAAAAAAAAAGAATTATATTTTTTTAACTTTTATATTATTTAGAAAAAATTACATGTTTCGTCCCTGTGGTATACCTAAAAATCATGTTTCGTCCCTATTCGATTTTAATTACACTGATGGTCCCTATTTTATCAAACATGTTTCACTGATAGTCCCTATTTTAGAAAATAGGGACTACCCGTGTAACAAATTTCAAACATATTAATTACACAGTTGGTCCCTATTTTTGAAAAATAGGGACCATCAGTGCAATTAGTTTAAAAATTAGGGACCTCCTAAAACTACACACCTCAAAATAAAATAAGCTAAGTCTATTTATAGAAGAAGAACAACTTCAATATGTGCTTGTTGTGTAAGTGTCTTCAAAGTATCATCTTAGCCATTGAAAAATCTCGTTCCCCAAGTTCTTTAATAACAGCCTTTGATCTTTTGTTGTGTTTCTTTAAGCATCATCACAGCCATTGGTTTGATTTCGACCAATAAGATACCATGGGATTGCCAACGTGTAATTGTCTTCATCTAGGGGTGGGGTTTTGATGGGGTGTGATTGTTGTTTGTCGTGGTGCAGGGGAAGTGAAAGGGATGGATGAATAGTGGTGGGGTTGATTGGCGGGAAAGGTATGGGGTGATGGTTGTTTAATTTTTAAGGGAAAAAGGACTAGCGGTGTTAGGGTAATAGGGTTATAAGGACTAATGTTGTAAGTGTTAGGGACTAGCACTATTAGTCCCTGAGGACTAACGATGCAAAGTTTTTAGGGAAGTATGGTTAAGTAGTAATGGGCTGGTGGTGTGGGCCGATTTGGGCCATATTTGATTTTTAAAAAAATGGATTTTGGACTATGGGCTTTTTAAAACATAAAGCTTATAAATAAAGCTTTTATGGGCTGACCCGACCCATTAGATGGGTACGGTTTGGCCCATTAAGTATTTCTTCGGTTTCGGCTTCGTCTTTCACTTTGACTTTTCGGTGTTGACTTTGACTTTAACTTTGACCTTTTGCGCTCTTTCTATTCCAGTGCTCGGTTTTGTCATTTTTAGCTTCGTTTTTGTCCTTTAGTGAATATCTGTTACCTACACATCAAAAATAGCAAAACACACATATATTTGGCATTTTATGTCCGTTTTTGGTCATTTAGGCTCGTTTTATTAGGTAAAAAGTATGTGTAATTAAGCACATACTAAAATCCCCCATACTAAACTATTGTCGTGTCCTCACGCAATGCCATAAGTAAACACTTAAGAAAACCAAGAATCTCAATCCCCCTCGACTAAGTACCTCGAAAAGTAGCTAAGTGTTCATCGAGGGGAGTTAAAGAATCAATAGCTTTGAAAAGCCCCGTTTTGACCATTTTTATAAATCTACACTTATTACCACACATATTTTTATATTTTCCCTTTTTTTCATTTTTTTGTACTTTTTCTTTTTAAGCAACTAACTAGAATGTATGGACTTTCGTTATTTTCATAATTTTAAGGGTCACAGAATAAGAAGCACTTCAATCTTAAAATACTCAAAAAGATAAATTTATCGTCCTCGATTTTTCACTTATTCCAAACCAAGCTTAAAAATGAAATCACCGTTAAATATAAGTTAAGATGCTAACACTACTCATACTTGTACCTTGTGAAACTTTTCGCTCCCGACAGTTATTATATCTTAGGTGAATGTGCTTATTTCGAATTTCAACCATAGATCAAACATTTTGCAAAATTTATATGCTTCACGTTCCACCCAAAAGTAATGAGTTTGAAGGCGAGATCATCCCATGTAGCGACGTTCGTCTCGGCACATCCCAACCTTGCGGCTAAGTGACAGGGATTTTGACACTCCACAGAGACTAGTATCGGGACTCACGGACCTTCGGTTTCAAAAACTCTTAGGCTTCCCGTTTATACATAGCTTATTTAGAAAAACCACAACTTAAAATGAAATAGTCTTAGTTCGAAAACATATTTAAATTTAAGAAAAAGAGATTTTCCCTATATTTATTAAATTACATATATATTACACTTAATATAATTATTCATCATTTAAACTAAGGAAATCCTCGACCTTTTAGAAGGCTGCAACATCGGTTGTGAGCCGGCAAGATGCAGCAAACTTTTATCAGTCTCGGATAATTACTATGTGCCTTATTTAGAAGACTGCAACATCGGTTGTTGAGACCCGAAGAAGTATAATTTTATTAGCCCACAGTTGTTTATTATATAATTACCTCATTTTTCATCCTTTTAACACTTTATATACCATGATGAAGAGAACATTTCCCTTTTTAAGCAAATTTAAGTATAAATTTTAAACAAAATTATGTGATATCGACCATTACTTTAAATTGTTGATTTAAGTTTAATTTTGAAGAAAGCACGTTATTTTTAGTCCGGTTAGAAACCTTATGGGAGAGAAAAACCACAAACTACACTTTAGCTCCCTAAGATTTCCAACTAACCCCTTGTTCAGTATCTAACTCATAATTAACTCTATCATTTTATCGTTCGTTCTCCAAATTTAAAATCTTTAGTAAAAAGATCCGCGAATGCTTAGTCTAAAAGTTAAGGAACAAGCTATAGCTCAATACGCTCGATCGAGTCAAAATTTATTCTTATTCTACCCAGCAAGAAAGTCAAAATTGTGACAAAACACTTATTTTCTTTTTGAAAATTTTTAAATTTTTTCATTTTTTTAGTATTTTAGTGGTAAAAACGGGATTACGCGAAAACAACGACTGCAGGCACAATCAAATCGATAGATCCCCCCCATACTAGAATTGAGCATTGTCCTCAATGTTTTAAGAAGGGTCTCTACGTAAATCCTAAGCCGTTTATTAAGTATGCATAAAGATAAACGTTAGTCGATAAAATTTAGGATATTGGATTCCTAAAATGAAGCTGAGAATGTGAAGCTCGAGTGAACGAAGGACAAAACCATGAGCACGAGAGGCTTTAAAATCCGGGGCAATCCGGGACATAAAACAAAAACCACAAAACACAAAGCACCGAGAAAGGAAGAGGCGAGCCTCCTCACAACACACTTATTCATTACTACTATATAATTATATTAGGATAAGCATGGGTTGCCACCCACGAAGTGCTTGTTTATTCAAGAGTCACTAAGCTTGACTCGATCCCCCATACTTGAGCTTGTCAAGGAGGATAGAAATGGATAAACGAAACATCCAAGATAGGAATGTCCTCTCCATAGATCATCATCGGGCTTTCAGATAAATCAGAAATGAGCTGGAAAGCTTTAAAGCCCCGATGAGATAAGAGATGAGGAGATTTCTCCTCATTAGAAGCAAGAATACCAGGATTGAAAACGTTGTCCTCATTTTCGGATGAAAATGGGAGCAAAGTGTCAAATACTGGAGAAAGAGTGTAACATACCGTATTTTCAGGTCATTTTATGACGTCATTAATTTCGTCATTATTTCACTATTAATTTTTTTTAGTCTCGCGCACGTTTACTTTTAAATTCTCATCACATAATTAAATCG
>BQNB010052726.1:0-40345 GCA_026074375.1 Tanacetum coccineum | reverse complement strand
TATAACAGCTGAAGCAATATTTGTGGAAAACTCATTCCAGCTGGTAGATTTTAAGCTTAAACAATGTAGAATGGTATGTATCAGAAACTTCCATTGAGGAGAAAAGAGAGCTTTTTGAAAAGTTAGTTTATTAAAATCACCCTCTTAACCCATCAATGCAAGGTTTTGAAAAATAGCTTCATTTGTTAGGCAAGCAGTACCATCAGCATCATTAAAAAGAAGAGAACTTCTTATTGATGCCTCTGTTACTACTACTGACTTGCTATCAACAATAGCATTAATCTTCTTCACATCATTGACTGTTTGGGAACTGGCAGTGTTCCAAAACTGTTCAATGTAGGAAGTATAGATAGTTGGACTTACAGTGAGAGCATGATGAATCGAACTAAAAGCAAGAAAGTCTAGTATCTCATGAAAATCAGAGTTTCCCTCTGTCTTCTCTAAGCACGTAACCATGTTATATTGATCGATAAACTCTAAATTCGCCATAGAAACTTGTAATAGATGGATTAAGATGTGGGATATGATCAATTGGGAGAGTATGAGAGATTGGTAGACGGAATTGCGATTTTATAGAGATTTGCTTTAGGGTTTGATATGACCGACTGAATAAACTTGAATCCTTATCTGAGAAAAAAAGTGTTATAGAAGGAAGGATCAAGAATTTTCAATCTATAGACCCCTATAAGCAACTTGTTGGCAGAAATATCTTAATGATTATATTTAATTAAGGAAAATCTGTTATGCTCTCTAACAGTAGTAACGGTAACAAGCAGCACAAACTTTTGCCTGGCAGCACCAAATTTGCCTAGCAGCACCAAATTAGCCTAGCAGCACCAAATTTGCCTGGCAGCACCAAATTTGCCTGACAGCACCAAATTTGCCTGACAGGATCAAATTTGTTAGCTACCGTTTATAGCCTCTGATACCAATCCAAGCAGCATCTTATGACCTAATCCAAACATCATTTCCATCGTGAAGTACTTTTGAGCAGCACAAACTAAGCCTAGCAGTATTAACTTTTGTACCAGCAGTACA
Organism: Tanacetum coccineum; assembly: GCA_026074375.1. NCBI lineage: Eukaryota > Viridiplantae > Streptophyta > Magnoliopsida > Asterales > Asteraceae > Tanacetum > Tanacetum coccineum. The sequence goes on along the minus strand of BQNB010052726.1, from coordinate 39,307 downwards.
AAGTTTCTGCAGCAGTACTAACTAAGCTCAGGATCACAAGTAATCTTTAATCCTTAATCTAAAGAGCATGACATATCTTTTAACATCCATCTACCAACTAGAATGCATTTACAAACTGTACAACAAAGTAATTTGCTGACATGCCTCCCCTAAACTAATGCAGCTATAGATTGATCATTCCAATGTTAACCACCAAAAATTAAATCTTGTGACATCAAATCCTTTGGTGAGAAGGTCTGCAACATTAGCATCAGTGTGAATCTTAATAACATCTATCAATCTTTTCTCATAGCAATCCCTTATGAAGTGATGTTGAATCTCAATGTGCTTGGTCCTCGAGTGATAGACAGGATTCTTGACTATACTTATGGTACTCTCATTGTCAATATGGATTTTGGTGTTCATGAAATTAAAGCCATAATCCATCATCTGATTTTGTATCCATAGTACTTGCCCACAATAGTTAGCAGCTGTAACATATTCTGCCTCAGTAGTAGAATTTGCCATAATCGTCTGCTTCTTGCATTGCCAAGATATCAGTCTTCTAAAAAGAAATTGACAACCACCTATTGTTGATTTCCTGTCAAGGCTGGCACCTCCATAATCACTGTCTGAGAAAGCTTCTAGTTCAAAAGGAGAATCCCTAGGATACCATAACCCTAGTTTGGGTTGATGTTTGAGGTACCTAAAAATCCTTTTTACTGCATTTAAGTGTGAAGCTTTTGGAGTGACTTGAAACCTAGCACAGGCACAGACAACAAACATGATGTCTGGCCTTGATGCAGTCAAATACATCAGGGAACCAATCATAGACCTGTAGACATGCACATCTACATCTACACCATCTTCATCTTTGACCAGGGGCTTATTTGACGCAATAGGAGTAGTAGCTGTTTTGATGGAACAAAAATCAAACTTCTTAAGGATGTCAGCTACATACTTGTCTTGACTAATAAAGATTCCATCAGGTTGTTGTTTCTGATTGAGAAGTTCACACTGTGTATATATATATAATATATAATAAAATATAAAATATATATATAAGTCTAAAAATCAACAAGAGCAATGATACCGAGAAGTAGTATAGAGTGTTCCCGGGTCGTTTATCCCCAACGAGGCTGGACTGGTAAATCGATACAATCGAAGATTTGAGTTTGAAGGAGAGAATTGATTTGAGAGATTGAAAAAGTCAAATTAAACAATAACAAACTAAAACGTTTAAGAAAAACCTAGAAATTACGAAATTAAAATGGAAAACGAGACCCCGAATCCCGAACAAAGGGGGAAAAACCTAAAATCTTTAAAAATAACCCTACGGAGAATTTTTCACTTCTAAACTACTCTCTATTGGGACAAAAACAAAGTAATGAAAAAGACTAGACCGATAAACGGAGTCCGTTTGACCCAAAAAACGAGTCAATACAAAAAAACCGCACCCGGACCGGTTCTTTAAAAGTAAAAAGTGTAAAAATGACCCTACGAAAATTTTTTATATTTTCTACAAACTGATGATAAAAGAAATTTTCTAAAAAAGCAAAATATTTTTTTGATTAATTTTTGAATTATTTATGAATTAAAATTAACTTTTACTAAATTACATGATAAAAAATATCAAACTATTTCTAAAAATTCTGAAAAATTTACAAAAAATACTAGACACTATAAGGATCCTACGAAAAATAAGAAACAAAAAGTTTGCTTAAAAAATAAGCCCCGAATAAGCTATTTCAGCTTATAGGCTTATGGAGCCAAAATGACTATAAGAGTCAATGCCCTTGAGTCTTTAACGAAAAAGACCCAAGGGCGCAGTGGTAGAGTGTGTGTGTAAAAAGGGGGATGTATCGCTTGGTCCCGGGTTCGAGTCTTGCTCACCCGGGCCAAGTGTCTTTCCCCTTTTTTTTTTTTTTCGAAAACTCAAAGAAGCAAAGTTGTTAAGCTCGTGGGGCTTAACAACTTTGTCTTCTACAACTTTTCACGAAAAGCACTCAATAAGCTTATAAATAAGCTTAAAGTGGACAGAAAGCTTAAAATGACTTAAAAGCTAAATTTGTTAAGTCTTTTTGCCTCTTTTGGTCGTTTAAGCTAGGACTTGGGCTGAAATAAGCAAAAGGGATCTAAACTACCCTAGATAAGCTTAAAAAGCTTAAAGCTTAAGGCTAAATAAGCTGGGACAAAGGGTTTAATGACAGAAAGCTTAAAACAAGCTTAAAAGGCTAAATTGGCTTAAGTTTTGGACAAATAAGCTAGAAAAAGGTAAATAAGCTACCTTATTATCTATGCTAACCTAAAAAGCTATGATGGGCCATAATGAGCTTATTAGAAAAGCTGAATAAGCTAAATGATGAAATAAGCAATCCCTACACTTAACTTAGGCTAAAAACAGTCAAGGGGCTCATTTGAGCTCAAAAATAAGCTAACAAACAAGCTCACTAAGGTCTGAAAGTTTGAGAGCTTATACAAGAAGTTATAAGCTCTTAAAATAAGCCAAGAGTTTGGGCTTAAGAACACTAAAAGAGCAAGCAATAAGAGCTTAAAATCTCCCCCTTGCACCAGGGGAGATTAAAGCTGAGCTCAAGGGCTTATTTGACAGCTTCTAAAAAGCTGTCAAATAAGCTCTAAACCAAAAATTAAGCTCAAAAAGATTGAGTGTAGTTTAAAAGGGGCTTATGCACCAAGTTTTAGCTTCTAAAACTCAATTTAACTTGCTGAATTTTGTAAGTGAAAAAGGACTTTTGGTTTTTAAAACTGTGACAAACAAAGAGTTTGGTGAACTTTGACTTACCAAAGTCAAAAGACAAGGGGCTTTTGACAGCCTTTTTAGACCCACAAAACACACTCCTTTGATGCTTAAACTCAAACCACAAGTCTTAACAAATAAGCACTTTGGAGTCCATCAGAAAAATCTCACAGTTATGAAAACAGTTTTAAAAACTTTGGAAAACAATTTTAAAACTAAAAACTTTTTAAAAACAGCTTGAAAATGCTTAAAAACTTAAGTTAAATTTAACCAAAATACCTCAACCCATGCCAAGACCAATTTGACCCGTTTTAAGGCTTATGCCAAACACCCCTTTATGTAAACTGTCCCAAACCAAAGTGGACTTAAAATCTAATTTAAAAACTAAAACTGCTTAAACCTTTTATCTACTGTTACTAATTCTAGTCTAATCAAACTATTTGAGCTTTTAAATGCCTAGCTTATGTAGAAAATTAAGCTAGTTTCTCTACTAGCTTATACTACTACTTATGACAGAATTTAAAAGAATGTAAACAAAAATGATTATCACTAAAACAATTCAAGGCATTTGAACATCTAAACTATCTAAACTTTTTTAACAGGATTTAGCACAAAGTAAACAAAGTAATAAGCTACTTTATATAAGCTATATTGATGCTAAAATGAAATTTTAAGAAAATGAAACCTGAGTTTTTTTGTAGTCTCAGACCTAAGCCACTCTTGTTGAGTGAGTGGCCTAAAACCTGAACCTAATGGCTCCTCAGCCTCTAAACCTCAATAAGCTGAATTTAAGCTTATTGTTCCTTGTAGCTTCCAAAGTGAATCAAATGCACTCACATGATCATGTTTTGATTTGAACCAAACAAAACTAGCAATGAATAACTTTTTAACAAATCTTAAACTGAATTTGAGCTTATGAAAAGGAATAAGCTCAAAAGAGCTTATTGAGAGCTTATTGAGTAAAATTAGCTTAAATTTTCATTAAAACTGAGAATTACAAGTGCATAAAAGAAATTAACTTAAAAACACTTAAACTATTTTTAAGACTACACTAAAACGACATACATAAACTATATCTTAGCCACAATGGGCTTACAAGGCTTTTATAGCAAAAAAATACAACTAGGTCTTCTCTCCCTCCTCTTCTGCTGTGCTTCTTTGAACACACATAAAAGGGGGTGTGTTTGTTTTGTGAGTGGTTCCAACCTCTAATCTTGGCCCTTCAATCTTCAAAAATCAATCTTGGTCGTCGAAATAAACCTTGGGGGGTGTGGGATTGCCAACTTGGCACATTTGTAGCTGGGAAAGGTAGTGGAGGGGGGGAAATTGATTACCCATGGTGGTGGTGGTAATCTACAGGGTAAAAATGGGGTTTTACACCCGTGAGTTGTGTTGGGAGGGAAAAAACGAGCGGGAAAAACTGTTTGGGTTATAACAGAGTGAAAGTTTGGGCAACTTGGCAAAGATGGTCCCTCTAGGTGTGTTGAGTACTTGCACCCATGGTCCTTGTGGTTTAAAACTTTTGGGGACTTGGCAAAACAAGTCCCCAAGAGTTATGTAACTCTTTGCACCCCACGTCCTTGGGTGGCACAACTCTTTGGACTTGGCAGTTTAAGTCCTTGGAGTGTAACTTTGCTTAAATGGCATTTTGGCCCTTCTCTTCTTTTCTCCTTTTTTTTTTATAAATATAAGTTTAGGGGTTTGGCAATTTCAACCCTTAAACTTATATTTCTTGATGTGTTGACTTTTTGGCTTCGGGGTTGACTTGGGTTGACTTTTCTGTTGACTTTTTGACTTGATTGACTTTTCGGCTTCGATTTGGCTTTGTCTTTCACAGTCTTTTCCATTCCGAGTCCGGTTTTGTCGTTTTGGCTTTGTTTTTCGTCCTTTTCTTAGTTATCCGTTCCTGCACAATACAATTAGCAAAACAAGCATATATTTGGCATTTTAAGTCCGTTTTTGGTTATTTTAGCTCGTTTTTAAAGGTAAAAGGTATGTGTAATTAAGCACATACCAGTGTTCAACATCAGAAGACAAGAAATGGAAGAAACAATACATGTCACATTCAGTGAAGATGATGAATCAATTTCTCAATCTAACACAAAAGGAGATGCAATCAACTTCAATGAAAATAGATCTGTCCCTAATGATGAATTCCTTGAACCCAAGAGCAAAGTTACTTAATGCCTTGGCAATATTAAGTACTTTCCTTACATACCTGCATATGGCAACATCACTTCTATTGATTCACCCATTCCTCAGGACTTTGTCTCTCCTGAAGAACCACCTGAGTTCACTAATGCTGATAATCACCCAGCTCTCAATGATCTTGATCAACCTGAATCAAGTGATAAACTTGAACCTGCTGAAATTCAAGACAATGTCACCAATGAACCAATCAGTAATGTTCAACCCTCACCAACTATTTCACCCTTAGCTGAAGGTATCCTTCAACCTCTTGTTCCTCAAGACTGATGGTCAAGAGAAAAGCACATAGAACTAGTTAACATAATAGGTAAACCTCTGGCTGGTATTACAATCAGAAGTAGGATAAGAGACTCAAAGGATGCTTCAGCTCATGAATGCCTATATGTTAATTTTCTTTCTGAAATGGAACCCAAGAAGTTGATTGAAACTCTGAAAGAAGAAGGATGGATTATTGTAATGCAAGATGTTAGCCTTACTATTTTGTAAAGCTGGTATCCTACACGTGAATTAGACTAGACTTGGACACTGCGTATCACGCATGGGTTATTTATGTAAATTAGGAATAGTTTTGCTTTTTCTTTCTAGTATAAATACCCCCCATGGCTCTCTATGAGGGGTGTTGGTGAAATAATTTGTGTAATCTTTCTCATTCTAAGCTAATAAACACACAGTCTTTTCTCCACCCTCTCTTTACTTTCTCTCACTAAAACAATATGGTTCATCTTATGTATTTTGATCAATCTCGTCCCCCCAAAAAGGTGTTCATGAGTCCTACAAGTGGTATCAAGAGCTAACCGGGGGTGTTTTGTATTGTGTTTGTTGTCTCGTGTTTAAAGCTTATTATAGCTTATTTTCATATATTTTTCTTTTCGTGGTTTTTCTTGTCATACAAGGTATCTATTTCTATCATCACTTTTATTAAATACGAAAAAAGTGTGGATTTTTTTTGGCTTATTTCACGCTTATTTAGGGTAAATGGCCACATCTTAAGCTTTTGGGTGTGTTTTGTCAAAAGCCTCACATTCTCCTAGTGACTTATTAGTTTGATTGTATACCAAAAGTAGGTTGGGCTTATTGGTGGTTTATTGGTTTTTCGAGCTTATTTATAAGCTATTTTGTCTGTGGCTTATTGGGATGGTCTGTTTGTGCTTATTTCATCCTTAAGCTTAGTTTCAAGCTTACTGTTCTCGGCTTATTTTCGATTCAACTTATGTGTCCAAAATTTCTTGAGCTTATTTTCTGGGTAAAAAATGGAAAAAGCTAAAAAATGTACAAGACAAAACTCGAATCCATTTTTCAAGGAAAAAGTACAGGCGAAACATACATGCTGAGTCAGGCGAAACATACATGTGGTTTCAGGCGAAATATACCATCTGACTTAGGCAAAACATACCATTATCGGGTCAGGCAAAACATACCATCTCGACTCAGGCAAAAAATGTCTCAGGCGAAACATGTCCCAGGCGATTTATACACACCAGACCAGACCGAGTTAACCCAGTTGAGTCAACTTGGTAATTAACGAGTTTTACCTAGTCAACTCGGCTGAGTGGGTCAAAATGAAAAGGACAAAGATACAAGATTGTCTGACTTGAATTATACCAACATCAACAACAATCTAATCAGTAGCCAATAGCCTCAACAACAAAACCAATCCATTATCTAAACCTAAACCCATCGTCACAATATCAACAACAATCCACAATCTAACCTATCTTATCTCCTTCAACCAAATTGACTCGACACAAAATGAAAATATGATCTCAGGTTCATCTCCTTTCGTGTGTTTTAATTAATTCAAGACCCTTAAGATCAAGAACACGAAAGGAGAATATCATCATTGATCTAAAACACAAGCCGACCCTACTTGAGACCCTCCAAAGGATCTTGAAGCCTTCGTTCTTCCTCATTGGAACTCGATTTGTAGCAGATTTAAAAGCTAGAAAAGGGTTAAGGAGTATTGAAATGATTAGGGTCAAAAACTATCATGTGTGGCTGCGTTCGTCATATGGAATGATGAGGAAGGATATGGTGATTTCTTTGTGGTGTTATAAGAATTCAATGTACTTCAAAGAATTAGATGAATTGTGATGTGAGGTGTTGCGTTTCTTTTTCTTTTGTGAGAGAGAAAAGAAATATAGCAGCTGGGATTGTGTGTGAGAAAGATTAGGGTTTGTGGAGTGTTAGTAGGTATTAAGAAAGTTATATATCCTTAATTTTCTCTTATGGATTGGGCTGGTGGGTATAAGGCAGTCGGATCTTAACAAATGTAAGTGGGTCGGGCTTTCGTGATGGAGTTGGGATGGAACTATGGTCAACTAAAAGTTGGGCTGTGTATAGAGGCTGCTGGGTTCTATCTTGTTTATTGGTTTGATGATTATTAGTTTAGTAGTGTTAGTGGATTAAGCCAGGTATTAAAACAATCTCTTGTCAGGTAAAGTATATATGACTGGGTTTTATTACTTGGACGGCCGTTATTATGGTATATTGTTTGAGCAGATATCCGTTAACCATCACAAATTCACGAACAACAACACAACAAACACAATACATTACACTAAAATCGATCCTTAATGGCTATTATTGAATTTTAATGACTACGGGATTGAAGTAGTATTTCACGGGGAGTGTACTTATCTCGTCTTCGATTTTTTCTTTTCTCCACAACGAAGATGACTTGTTCGGGCATATACGGTTGTAATGATGACTTGATTTATCTAGTTATACCTGATGTAAAGAGTTACATTGTAGTACTCACGGGTTATAGCTATCACTTTAAGGAGTTACATTGTAGTACTCAGTGTCTCACATAGTTGAGGAGTATTCAAGAGGTGTTGTATTTTTATATACTTTTGGGTGAGTATATGGTAATTAGAGATTTACATCTACGCCGCTCTTCGTCACACAGATAGTACAAGATTAAGTCACAAGCTTGGGATTTTGCTTCATTCTCGAGTTTGTTTCATCAGGGGTGTCTCCATCTGTGGTCATCAGTATTAGCTGACAAAATAGATAAGGGGATTTAGATCGGGTTGATCAAGAGAGATTTGTAAAGAGAGTACTTTCTAACATCTTCTCACAGTGTATTGCTTATGCAATCATGGGTTATGATGTTAAGTAAGCAATTCTAGTTGGGATTCGATGTACACATGAGTATGATGATTCCTTTAGATGTCATCATCATGGAGGGATAAATGTGTACATCAAGGACGCATAACAAGTTCACTTAATCAGGCTTTATAATATATGCCAGAGGTTAGTCCGCATAGATGATTAGTGCTTCAACTTGTTACTTTGATGTTACCGTTTTGACTTTTGTGTTTGAGGAATAAATTGCTTACACTCGGGACTTAGTTGACTTTGGTGTAGCAATTCATACCATCACTTTCCTAGAGGGAGAAAAGTGCATTTCTGGGTCTTAATTGATTTTGGTGCTACGGTTTTGACTTCGTTGAAAGGGATAAAGTGTGTACTTTAGGGTTTTTAGGCTGAATTCAACAAGACTGTGATGCTTCCTAAGTGAGACGATGTTAATGATATCATCCCTCCCACAGAGTATCCTAAATAAGAAAGGAGGTATTTGATAAGACTAGTGTATTAATTCTTATCAGTCTCAAGGGTGTCTGTTTGGGAGGGAGCTGAAGATTATAGTGTGTCGTCTACAAGCTGCCAGAAATAAGTATAGATTCAGAAGATCAAGGTCTTTGAAGCAATCTCAAGAGAGTACTTGACTTTAATCTTATCGTTTTACTTTATTTTCGCTTGTGTGAAAACACGATTGTTTGTAACCATTCACGTTGTGACACATACCATCTTAGAGGGAGATTATTAGCCTTTAAAATTTTGTAAAGGCTGGATGTCTTATCATGAATTGGGACTAGGCTTGACACTGGTATCACGCGGGCTTATTTATGTAATCTAGGAATTAGTTTTGCTCTTTCTTTCTAGTATAAATACTCCTCATGGCTCTCCATGAAGGGTGTTGGTGAAATCATTTGTGTAATCTTTCTCATTCTAAGCTAATAAACACATAGTCTTTTCTCTACCCTCTCTCTACTTTCTCTCACTAAAACAATATGGTTCATCTTATGTATTTTGATCAATCCCGTCTCCCCAAAAAGGTGTTAATGAGTCCTACACAAGAAGAGCTGATCAATTTGAAAGGAACAAGGTCTGAACTTTGGTCCCTAAACCTCATGGTAAAACTATAGTTAGGACCAAATGGATCTAGAAAAACAAGATAGATGAAAATAGGGTTGTTATAAAGAACAAAGCAAGACTGGTTGCTCAAGGTTACAATCAGTAGGAAGGGATTGATTATGAAGAAACTTTTGCACCTGTTGCAAGACTAGAAGCCACCAGGATCTTTTTTGCTTATGCAGCCTACATGGGTTTTATGGTGTATCAGATAGATGTGAAAAGTGCATTTTTGAATGGGAAAATCTCAAAGGAGGTGTATGTTCAACAACTTCTTAGGTTTGAAAGTAGTTCCCAATCATGTTTGTAAGTTGGATAAAGCTCTCTATGGGCTTAAACAAGCCCCTAGAGCATGGTATGAAACTATTTCAAAATTCCTTATTCAACACAAGTTTATCAAAGGTACCATTGATAACACTCTTTTTACTTATAAAACTAAGAGTGATGTCATAATTATACAGATATATGTGGATGATATCATTTTTAAGTCAACCAATGAAAAACTAAGTAAACAATTTGGAAAGCTGATAACCAAAAAGTATGAAATGAGTATGATGGGTGAATTAATTTATTTTTTGGGTTTTAAAATTAAACAAGAATTCAAAAGAATCTCTATTTGTCAAGAAAAATATGTTAAAGATTTACTCAAAAAGTATGATCTAGCGGATAGTGCCTCAGTAAAATGCCTTATGCTTCCCCCAAACAATTTAGGCCCTGATGAGTCAGGGGTCGCTATTAATGAGACTTTGTTTAGAGGCATGATAGGGTCACTGATGTATCTTACAGCTAGCAGACCTGATATCCAATTCTCCACATGTCTCTGTGCTAGGCACCAAGCTAACCCCAATGAATCCTACCTTATCGTTGTAAAAAGAATTTTCAGGTATCTTAAAGGAACTCTAAATCTAGGCCTCTGGTATCCAAAAGGATCAGGCTTTAATCTGAAAGCATACTCTGACTCAGACTATGCTGGATGTAACCTGGATAGAAAGAGTACCTCAAGGGGATGTCAAATACTTGATGGAAAGTTAGTATGTTAGAGTGCAAAGAAGCAAAGCTCTGTGGCAATGTCATCAGCTGAAGTTGAGTATTTAGCTGCCGCTGGATGTTGTGCTGAAGTCCTCTGGATCATCTATGACAAGGTTCCTATATTTTGTGATAATACAAGTGTCATTTCCATTTCTAACAATCCAGTACTGCACTCTAGGACAAAACATATTGACATCGGGTATCACTTCATCAGAGACCATATTTTAAAAGGGGATGTTGAGCTTCATTTTGTACCCACTGATTTACAACTTGCTGATATTTTTACTAAGCCACTAGCTGAGCCTAGCTTTACTAGATTGGTCGCTGAGTTGGGTATGCTCAATATTCAAAACAGGTCTGATAAGAAAAAGGCTTTAAGTGATCTTTGACTTGAATATTAAATGTTTTTAAGGTAACTTAAATGTAACTACCTAGTTCAAAGACAAACATTCTTAATATTAAATTCAGGTTTACACAAAAGTTTTTTCTACCAACTTTCTCAAAAAATGCAAATTACAGTACACGAAGGGTCATGGGTACCCACGTTTTGTGACAGTTTTACCACTCGCATTTAATGCGGAATTCAAACAATTTTTATTTTCAAACATAAAAAAATTTTTGGGGTATAAACTATTTATCTTTTTCCTACACATATCACTTTTACACTTAAAACCTATAACCTCATTTCATGCATCTCTACACAAATTTCTCTCTTCCAAATTGAAACAAATTTTTTTTTCTTTTATAAAATCAAATGGCTTCGAATCACTTCTCTCACAAACAATCATCACAGCTATCACCCTCATCAAAAGTAAAATTTAAGTGTGGGGATGGTATCATTGCTTTCAATAATGCAGTTGCACTACTTGAGCACCCAAACGTTTTATACCATCCCATGCTTAGTTTTCTCTCTAACTATTGCATCGGTACTACCTTAACCATTCAACCCTCTGCTATCTACATAGAGTACCTCAAACAATTTTGGTACATAACGGAGGTAGATAAGACAGCCAAGACTATCACCTTCTCACTTTCATCATTTGAAAAACCTATGACCTTTACTCAAGATGAGTTTATTTCTGCCATTGGCCTTCCCATTTGTAGAAATGTTATTCCTTTACCCCTCAAGGAGACCGTTAGGACTGGGATGGCTACTTTGGGTTTAATTGATAAGGACAAACCATCCCTTTCATCCACTGTCCTTGTTAACTCTTCGCCTCTAAAGATCAAGTATTTTTCACCCACTTAGAGAATTTATGTGAAAATGTTGTTCCATTACCCAACAAGGAGACCGTGAGGGCTAGGCTGGCTACTTTGGGTTTATTTGACAATTGCATATTGTCTTATTTAGGGGCTGGAGATTGACATTGGGGCAATAATTTTCTCTGACTTGGTTCATAAGCTTCAAAATAGGAAGAAGAACAGGAAGGCAAATATTTGTTATACTAGGTTTTTATCCCTGATTTTTTAGAAACTGCTGGGAGAGAACTACATCAACGATGCTCTCACTTTTGTAAAACCCCACACCATTTCAACTGCTTCTTTTTAGAAACCTCTAGCATCTGAAGTTGCTTTGACTTCACATATGCTAAAAGTAGCTAAACTTTTTCAAGAGCCTGAAGAAACGTTTTTGGAAAATTTTGTTATCATTTATTTATTCATCAGAGTTTTTACAAACGGAGGTCCCAAAATCTATAGGAAGACATAAAGTTTAAATGATAACAGTTTAGCCATCTTCAAGTCCATGCCACTCTGTGCCATAAGTTGCTCAATTGCCTGAGATAAACATGCTAAAAAGGTTCAACAACAATGTTTATGAAATTCCATAGTTTAGATAAACAATTTGAATACAAGTTCAACAAAAATCATGGGCACGATGATTATACCCATAATAGTAATAATTGCATGCATGTACAATTATTATAAGAAAACAGTATTATTACGTCTAAGCTCATGGCACACAAACTGACTTGTATATATATCAATCAAACATGATATATATGATAATACTGGTCCCTAGTGTAGGTATTTTCCATATACCTATGAGTTTTAAATATAGTGCATTTGGTTACCTATCCGGCTAACATAAATGGGAGTCGTCAATTCCAATAGTACTATCCATAATATTCGCGTTCACTCAACCATATTTATGTTTTAAGTACGTTCGATTACAAATGATTAATGGTGCATGATGTGTGGGACTTTTGGCAACAATATATTTAGGAAAGCATACAGTTGGAAAACACTTGTATTCATGATTTATAGCATGTATCCCCCTCACGGGTTTATGAAATAAGAGATTTAAAAGTGAGGCTATGAACTCACCTTAACAGGGAAATCTGATTGATGGCAAAAGTATATCAAGTGAAAGTAACGGCTTCGTCACACAACCTGGGGTAATATGTCAAGTCTTAGTGTGATTGTTTATATTTAAGACTTTACGGAATTTAACATACATATTGTATCACTGTTCGGGCTATCATAATTCAGAGGTCATGTAGTATCGTTTGAGGAGCTAGGGCACTTTAAATCGTAAACCCAACAAACTCGTCAAAACGTATACTCAAATGAAACCCCTCATATGAAATTCCCTAGTAACGTGATACTATAAGATTTTAAGTTTCTTCAAAAGCTAGTCGATGATAAATTACGTTAATTATATAACGTAATTGATTTATAAGCTCGATCGTACTGTATTAATAACGACAAATGTGACTGGTATTAACAAGACGAGTTTATAATATATAAGTCTAAATTTTTTATAATTTATATAAAAATTTATATTTAATATTTTTAAGAATGCAAAATATAACAATATATCCCTATGATTTTAAAAACTTTTAAAAAATTTAGTCCTTTATAAATAAAGTATTAATAATTATACAACCTTAACTATTGAAACTTAGCAAAATAGGTCCCTTATAGTTAATAACTTTGAAATAATGATATTTTCAGCCCCTCTAGTTATTAATTTCACAAAGTTACGATATATACCTCTTGCATGGAATATATTTGCAAAACAAGTCCAAAATGCCATGCAAGCTTATTTTAGGATTCCAAATGATATTTGCATGTTATAGATTATTAGTATAAGCAAAAAAGTTAGGAATAATAGCTTATTAACGAGCTTAACTTATTTGAAAAAAAAGTTTTACGAGTTTAAAAACATAAAATGGGTCGTTTGGTTTATAAAAATAAATCCAATGGGTTAAAGCTTTTAAGGCTTGATAAAATGTTTATAGAAATGACTAATAAGCTTATAGGAATAGCTTATAACAACAGCTTATAAGTTTAGCTTATAAATTTTAAGAAAACGAGTTATTAGGGTTTATTGGCTCGTTTGGTTTTAGAAATTAAAAACGAGTGGGTGTGAGCCTCAAGGCTTTTAATAAGGGTTCAAACATGATTATAAGATACTTTTAAGAGTTTCAAAATAAAAAAATAGCTTATAGAACAAGGATTCAAGCTTACGATTTGGAAAATGGGTCGAATGGGGCTTATTTGGTTCGTACGCCTAGAATTCGACTTTAAGACCTTTGTTTTCCTTGATAATGGCTTCACTTATTGCACTGGGACTTCTCTTCTTCCTTCGTGGCTGCTAGAACTCCATTGAATATGTAATTTGAGTTTGAGGTGTGATATTAAATGGTGAAGGGGCAAAGGGGCCTACGTTTTATGACAGTTTTACCACTACGCATTTAATGCGGATATCAAGCGTTTTATTTTCTAAAATGTAAAATATTTTGTTGTTTAAACTATTCACACTTCTCACGCACTTCATTGTTTTCAGATCAAAACCCTAAAACATCCATTTTCATCATCTCTCACCAATTCTTTCATCCAAATTGAAGCAAAATCTTTCTTTCAAAAAATCAAATGGCTTCAGAATCAACTTCTTCTCAATAATCATCTCAACTTTCACCATTATCAAAAGTAAAATTTAAGTGTGAGGATGGTATCATTGCTTTCAATAATGCAATTGCACTGCTTGAGCACACAAATGATTTATACCATCCCATGCTTAGTTTTCTCTCAAACTGTTGCATCGGTACCGCTTAACCATTCAACCCTCTACAATCTACGTAGAGTACCTCAAAGAATCCTGGTACATTACGGAGGTAGATGAGGCAACCAAGACCATCACCTTCTCACCTTCATCATTTGAAAAACCTTTGTCCTTTACTCAAGATGAGTTTATATCTTCTATTGCCTACCCATATGTGAAAATGATGTTCCATTACCCAACAAGGAGACCGTGAGGGCTGGGCTGGCTACTTTGGGTTTATTTGACAAGGACAAACCAACCCTTTCATCTACTGTCCTTGTTAACTATTCTCCTTTAAAGATCAAGTATTTTACACCCACCTGAAGAATTTTCTTGTAATATATTGTCAAATGTTTGGGTGGGATGCAGGGATCACATGACCAACTGAACCTGAATTAGCAGACCATTGCATATTGTCTTATTTAGGGGCTGGAGATTGACATTGGGGCAATAATTTTCTCTGACTTGGTTCATAAGCTTCAAAATAGGAAGAAGAACAGGAAGGCAAATATTTGTTATACTAGGTTTTTATCCCTGATTTTTTAGAAACTGCTGGGAGAGAACTACATCAACGATGCTCTCACTTTTGTAAAACCCCACACCATTTCAACTGCTTCTTTTTAGAAACCTCTAGCATCTGAAGTTGCTTTGACTTCACATATGCTAAAAGTAGCTAAACTTTTTCAAGAGCCTGAACAGTCTTTGATCCTTACTTTTGAGAAAGTGAATTTTGATGATGGTGCTGACAAGTCCTTATCCGGGACCAATGTGCAGCCTATAGCCCAAAGCACCAACTGACCTGAAGCCAAAGAAGAAGAGAATCCCACCTTCTTCCAAGCCAAAGTCTTCATATAAGGTCATGGTTATTCTTCTAAAGAAACAAGTCGGTGAGACTCAGCACGCTGAGGAAACAGTGGCCACCGCTGATGCCACCCAAAGTCTAAAAGCATCCGAGTCGGCAGAGGATCAAGTAAACCAGCCTAAGACCGCTGAAGCCGAAAAGGTAACAATATTTAAAATATAAGAGGCACTGCAAGCACCCACTCTCAAACTTCTCTAGGAGAGAGTTGTGAAGTTAAGGGCAACCCCCGACCAAATAGAGTGTATGTGTCCGCACTTACTTCCAAAATCTTTTGTACACTCTGTGTCTGCACTCAGGGGATGATACTGAAAGGCTCAAAACGCCTGACATTTGAACCTGAAAACTCTAGACTTTGCTGGATTAACCCATATGTGCATGAAAGTCGACCCCTGTATGAATTGAACCTCACTCAGACTTAGGGGTCCCTTAAAACAATGAAAAGAGTCCCAAAGTATTAGACTTTGAGGGGACTGGATAATCACACCCATTCTTCTTATGGGCAGTTAATGGCGATCCTACCCCATATTACAATCTCACAACTGAAAAGAGTCCTAAAAGTTTTAAACTTTTGAGGGGACTGGATAATCACACCCAGTCTTCTTAGAGGTAGCGAATGGCGATCCTTCCCTCCATTACAAATTCACCTTTTCAACTAACACTTCTATGCAGGTACTAGACCAAAACGCTTAGGAGGAGGTAAAGGAGTCTGGTTTGGAATCTATGGGGGATGTTACTTTTGACCAGCTCATGGATGAAATTGATCAGAAGAATAAGGTTGCTCAAGAACAACCTGAGAGCTCATATGACACAGAGTCTGAGATTAAAATAATCAAGAGGTTTCAGTCAAGCCAGCCTGATGATGACGCTCAAATAACTTCTTTGGGTGCTGAACTACTTAACTTTGAATATGATCAAACAAAGTCAACAAGACATGGTGACTCTGACTCTGACTTTGGAGTACGTTCCATGTCTGATGATGAACTGGCCTCTCTGACATGCTTTAAGACTCCAAACTCTGCTGACAATGATTCTAAGGAAGGTACTGCTAAAACCTCCAATGCTTCCGCTGATATGCCCGCTCAGTCAGATCCCCTTGGTCATCTTCATGAAGAGCTGCACACACTTAACACCAAGGTTGATCAGTTAGAATCCAGCATATCCAAGAAAGTGACTGATGATATTCAGTCCTTTGTACCTTCAATTGTTGAATACCCCCCAACTAAAAACGCCTCATGTAGACTTTTCACAAAACTGGCTAGTGGTTAATGGTATTCAAGATGGTCACATAGCACCCAAAAGGTCTTATATAGCTTATGATTGGTATTTTACCAATTATAAGTTCATAAGGTGTCTAGTTTTGAGGCTTGGTCACTAACACCCTATTAAGGACATAGCAAGAAGTACTAACTGCTTCAACCCCAAAAATTAGGATAAAAAAATGAATCTACTAGCATTGTTCTAGCAGCCTCAATTAGGGTTATGTTCTTCCTCTTAGCAACTCCATTTTGTTGTGGAGTTCTGGCATTACTGTATTCCCTCTTGATCCTTTTTTACCTACAGAATTCAATAATGCTCACACACACACACATTGATTTCTATACCATTATCCACATCCCTAAAATAGTTTTAAAACCTTTTGATTTAATTGGGTTCTCAATTTGTCTTATAAAGTCCTTAGGATGCCACTATTTTTCACATCCTTAGTTCTTAAAAGAACAACCCAACAAACCTGCTAAAATCATCAAGTGATAACAAGGCAATAAGTCCTTATGGTTTTATCTACCTTAACAGATGTGTCTATAATAAGTCCATATGTAAAAGCTGAGAGGGCCCCCCCCCCCTTTGACCCCTTTCAAAATAGAGCTCAACTACATTGGGCCTGACATTAGGCCGTTATGATGCTTTCCTTTCTGACAAGTCAAAACAAAATGTGGTGGTCATTTTGAAAAATCTTTAATGGTAAAACCTCTTACAAGTTTCCCTTTACATGTTTGTTTAAATTTTTTAAAATTTACTGACTCTCTCTTATCCGGCGTATACCATGAGTTTAAATTCTCAACGTTAGCCTTGCAATTATACAAGCTAAACCTCCAGTAGGAAACAATGTTCCTAGGTTTGAAACTATACATATTATTTTCGGGGGGGGGGTCAGGAAAACCTTAATCCTCCTAATACTTGATTTTCATCAGGTCAACTTAAAGTCAGGGAGACAACAACAAATACTTCAGTGTCAGTGAAGAGAACCTCGTTCTTTTTGTCACACATTTGGGTGACCATTTGAAACAATATGATATCTTATAATTGTGGGGCGTTAGTTTCTTTCACAAAGTACAACATCTTTAAAATCTATCTTTCCAGTTATTATTTTCTTTACCATTATTTGACCTTTACTTCTTCCAAAACAACAGGGCCACCAGAATAGTTGATATTCAACAAGGTAGGCTTGTTTCCAGTCTGTCCATGGAACATCACTGTCAATACAGTAGCGCGAGTTGTTCTCTAAAGCTTTTTGTGGTTCATCCTGCACATTAAATAAAGAAAATTAGTTTCTCTTAAGGAACCCAAGCCTTTCTTGACTTGGGTCTGCCTAGTGGATCTTTAAAAGAAAAATTGGGACATTTTTACTAGCTTTGATCCAAGATTGTATTTGGAGACGTTGTTCCAGTAATGTCTTTTGGATCTTCCAATTTACAACCAGCTGAGGCCTTAACAGTAGTTTCCCTATTGCCCCCAACAGCACTAACTAATTTATACCCTAACAGTATTTACTTTATGAGTTTGCAAAAATTTTCTTTGGTGTTGTTGTTCTACTAGATAGCCTCTTAATAGGTGAATTGAGAACTTATAAAAGTTATTTCTTGTATGATTTCATTTATAAAGGGTCAGCAGTATTAACTTTCCTAGCACCTACTAGTTGCTGCTGCTACACAGTGCGAGTGACTAAGAAGATTTTTGTCTAGCAGATTAACTGGAAATATGTCTTTTTTAGTGAGTACTTAACTATCGGAACAAACTTGTTTTGATGATTCAATATTTGGCACATTATCAAATTTGTTCCACAATTAGTCAATTCTCCCAGTGACCAGTACCCTTGCCCATTCTATTTGTTCAATTCACCTCTTAGCCATGTCATTTCTCATGGTACGTCACAATCTCAAATAAGATGCTAAAGCTACCACATACAAAAGCATAGCATTTTAGTGAAACCATATACCCAAACGTCCAACTTTGTAGACACTTAAAAAAACCACCAGTCATACTCTTTCATCTATAGGACTTGGACTATCATGTGTTTTGTTCTTAACCACTATCCCAGAGTTTTTTAACATGCTTAAACATTTCAAGTATTAACAAAAGCAAAACTAGATTTTCCTGTTCTTTTTAAAGTTTAATCACATATTCATCATCACTGTCTGACTCATACTCCTCAATGATAGGAGCATCAAACCAAACTTTAGGTTTACTGACAGCTATGGGTTCATTTATAGCTGGTTTAGGCACAGATTCAAGTGTTTCTATAAAATAATTTGATTCACAAGAGACAGAATCACTGGTATTAGCAGCAAATTCACTAGTTTTAGACTGTTTTGGACCATATGTAAAATTTGACTCATCTATTCCAAAATCAATTTATGAGGCATATAGATCCCTATCATTGTAAGGGTAACAACAATATGCATTTCTTTCAACTTCGCAATCTATCATACACAGGAGTATCTTCTACATCACTAGACCTATTGTCAAATACACTTTCAAGAACTTCATTTTCATAACTTAAAACACCTTCATAGAATTTGATCTCCGATACCCAAGCCAGTTGTCCTTATCTCTCGCTCTTCTCCATCAGACTATTTCCGAAGCTGCTTACTAAGTACCTGTTAGAAGAACTTTTGAAAGTTTTTCAAGTTTAGTTTTTAATTCTTCCATTCCCTTTTTAACACTTCTGCTAATAGTTTCTTATGATATGTGAGCACATTAGTTTTATCATCTAAATCAATTTTCATAAACCTAATTTTTTCTTCATAAACAAGTTGATTTTGTTGATGACAAACTAATTGAGCTTCTACCTTTTTTAAAGTTTGAGTATAGGCTTGAATTTCTATACTAGCATCACCAAGTTGTTCCCTTTGTTCATCATATAATTTCTTAAGCTTAGCATAAGATTCCTCACATTCTTTTAAACAAGATTTACCCTCAGCCAAATGTTTGAGCCTGAATTGTTGTAAGCCATCAAAGCAAAGTTCTCTTGCTCATCTTTTGCATGACCAGTCCAATCAACACCATCCCCATTAATAGTTACTAAAGCTTTAGGTTCCTCCTGTTTTCCAGGTCTCCTCCCATTGTCTTTTGCTTTATATCGAGTGTTCCCTGCATCTCTCTTTTTGCTTTCTTGATTTCCTTTTGATCTACACTTTTTAGCAAAGTGCCATATGTTATGGCAATTGAAGCACTCAACCTTGGTCTTGTCAAAGCCAATTGGTACCTTGGCATCAAACTCCAGCTTTCTCCCTGTATTCTTGTAAAACTTCTTCAATCTCATAGAAATCATGGCTACTTGCCATTTCAAATCCATCTCTTCTAGATCAAACTTATCAACCTGTTCAAGATCCTCATGATCCAATTGTAGACCACTTGATTGATTAGCAAATAAAGTGTACTTGAGTTCATCAGTGTATGATGAACCAATCCTATCCTTTGTGAGTGATAGCCAGAAGAAGTAGAAACACCATAAGTAGTACTAACATCATTAGTACTGCTAGTACTTTCAGAAAAAACAAACACCACATTATGTGTGATGGAAGATGATGCAGTAGAGCCTTTAACATCAGACTCAAAGACTTTAATATTATTATAGAGATCATCAAAACTAAGAGTATCTACTCCTGGCTTGGTCCTCATTATCAAGGATACTTGGGACCAGGAAGTAGGTAAAGACCTAAGAAACTTCTGATTGGCATCTTCAGTGGAGACACCTGCACTATGAATCTCAAGTTGACTCTGAAGACTCTGAAACCTGTCATAACCTTTGTGCAATCCTTCTAAGTTGGATACAGAAAAGCTTCAATTGCGCTGCTGAGAATGTATTTCTGCATCTTCTTAGATTCATCATTGCCACCAAATCTGGATTTGATAGCTTCCCACATCTCTTTAGCATCAGTCATTTTGTAAAATTTTGCTAAATGGTCTTCTGGTATAAACATGAGCAAGGTAGTCCTTGATTTTCTTTCTCTTTCTCTAGCTAAAATCTCTTCAGCAGTTTTAGGAGGCAAAACCCTTATTTGTCCATTTGTATCTGTTGAGACTTTGTATGGACAGTTCCTTTGTAATGAATGCCCATATTATAGCGATAGTCTGTATGCCCCAAGTAATGTTCCATTTTCATGGCCCATATGTCATACTCACCTTTCTTCAGAATAGGGAGTTTAATGGTTGGCAGAGTGTGAGGGGTTTGTTGTGTAGGTGTAACTCGTGGTGGTGGTGGTGGTGGATTATCATCATGAAATTTATCTTCTTTTGCCATTGAATAGATCTGAAAGGTAAAGGTTTATAACAGATATGTTTTGATTCTTCTTGCTCAAAGTTTCTCAACAAGCTCTAATACCACTTATATTATCCTAGTCTGAACTAGATCTTTCTACTAGCCTGTTAAGGGTGTAGTCAATCTGGAATAGATCCAAACTAACTACAAGAAAACAATACTATGAACAATATAAGTTATGCGGAAACTAACTTATACTACTAAGAAGAACAATGAATAAAATAGAACTTTGATTACTATTAATCTGCTAGGTTACAGAATACTAACTATAAATGTTTGTGAAACTTGTTTTTCTAACTAGTGCCGTAGGGTTCCTTTTATACACCAAGGAAACCCTAATGGGCTTACAAAACGCGTTAAGTGATCATGCATATATGTTCCTAATATATTCTATGCATATCCTTAACATCGTACTATCTAACCTATATGCTAGCAGTACTAACTTACTACTTACATACCCTAACTCTACTACCAGTACTAACATATATACTAGCAGTACTAACTAACTAATACTAACAGTGCTAACTTAGGAAAACATAATTCCTAACATCTTAAGGGCATCGAATGGCGATCCTACCCCATATTACAAACTCACAAAATCAAAAAGAGTCTCCCAGAAGTCTTAGCGCCGCTATATCTCTAATCACGCACCAGCCCATTCTTCCCATACTCAAAAACCAGGGGTAGCGAATAGTGATCCTACCCATATTACAAACTCAAAAATCAAAAGAGTCCTAAAGTCTTAGACTTTGAGGGGACTGAATAATCATACTTAGTCTTCTTAGGGGCAGCAAATGGCGATCTTTCCCCTTATTACTAATTCACTTTTTGTCAACTTAGACAAAATTATGCTATGTACAGAGACAACATGTTGAAATGGAATTCTGAAAGTCACGGGGTTGTCTCTCTATGGATGACGTGACTTTTGAGCAGCTGTATGGATGAGTATGAAAAACAGCAAAGTGTTGATGTGGAGATATCTAACAGCCCATATGACACTGAGTCTGAGATTAAGATAGTTATGAAGTTTCAACCACCTATGACTGATGATAAAGATCAGATCACATTCTTAGGGCTAGTGTTCGATAACATAGATAGCTTATTATTTGGAGGACCAGTTGACTCTGAACTAACACTCCATGGCTGAGAACCACTGAAACTAAGAATAATTCTTACTTCGAGTAAGATACAGCCACTACTGATAAATTAAGATGAAAAGAGCTGACGATTTCAAAGCTTCCGCTGATTAAGCCCATCAGAACCCCTTGTCCTCTTCGGCTTGAAATATCTTGTTCTCATCCAACAAAGTTGCCACTTTGGTGTCCTCTCTTCAGTGCACAGCGTGCGCGTGTATCTAGCAAGCTAGAGGAAAAATTTCCCATAATGGTTGCAGATGTTTTTTAAGAACGCATTCCTGAGCTGCTCTCTAACACAATCAAAAACATTCTTCCAAACATTGTTAAGGAATCCATTCAGCAGGCCATTCCTACATTTGATCAGCGGGTTCAGATGACCCTGCAGTCTACTGTGCCTGAACTCATATGCAAGCCTCTTAACAAAGAGCTCAATGCTCTCAAAGACACATTGAGGTTCAAAGGTTTGAGTCTCTTCAGAAGAAGCTCTTCCCTCCTGCCATTCAAGCGTCTCTGCGAGTACAAAGTTGGTCAAAAAACTCTTACCGATACACATACACATACACACATTGATAAGTGTAAAAGATCGTATGTCCTACTGTGGTGAACAACTAGACAAAGGTGATGTTTCTTCGGGAATTGGTAAATCTTATAAAGGATATGGTTCACCTTCTTGACTCAGCATTAGTCTTTCGCAAGGCTAATGCTGAGAGGGAGAAGTGGGAAAAGGCGAACCCAGAACCACAAATCACGGATCCAACTAAGGGGGAGCAACTACCCAAAAATGATAAAATGGCAGATGCTACAAATCCAGTACCTGATCCAGCTCAGGGGGAGCAACAACTAAACAATGATGAAATGACAAGTGTTCAGAAGAAACAGCCATATGGGCAAGAATCAACAATGTCTGAACAAACTCCCCCAGACACCGAACAAGCTCCACCTGAGTCAACAGCTCTGGTTGTCCATGCCTCAGTAGAAAAGGACTTAGAAGAAAAGGTTTTTGAAGAAGAGCCTCCGTCTAAAAGACTTAAGTTTCTGATACCGAATCCAATCACCACATTACAAAACCCTCTGAACACAATATTGCCACAAAACATCTCCCTGGAACAGTTCACAGACAGCCTACTCCAGATAACTTCATCTAAGTACTCACCAACCCCTCCTAGAGATAAAAGTAAAGGCAAAGGCATAGCAACTAAAGAAAATCCAATGAAGGATCTTATCCCTATTATGAAAGAAGGAGGATCAGCTTCACAAATGCTAAATCTCAATCAGTTTAGCATCTCTGGTAAGAAGATGTCACTGGAAGATGCTCAAGCTCAGTTGGCTGAGATGAAGAGGTTAGCTGATTTGAAAGCTGAGCAAGAGAAAATAAAGAAGAAGCTAAAGAAGATATCTCTAGCTAGAAATTCAAGCTCAGACTCAAAAGCTAGCTGAGTATGAGGCCAAGAGGGAAAGGATGCTCGAAGAATACAATCACTACATCACATTAGAAGCAATTACCAAGATCAGCTATAAAGTGGACTCATCCAAACAAGCATCTATAAGAATTACAAGGGGCAACAAGCTATTGAATCTAACTGTAATTGACAAGTTCATTGTAAAGATGTTGGGGTTCACTGAATGGCTTGAATTACATGCTCTGGCCTCCAGATCAAACACCAAAGAATATAAGCTACTTCTCAAGATTCTCAAAGCTAAGTTCCTTTGGTTAAAATCTTAGGCTGGGAAACTTAGACTTACCCCTCCTCCTCAGATGTATGCTTTTGATTTACCTACACCTGAAAAGAAGAGAAAATAAGCCTCTGAAATACTTGAGGAAGTCTTTATGAAAGAAGACATAGGTGGATGGAATGCAGAGGAATTTAATTCCTCCTCCAGGGGTCAAAGGCACCAGAGGGCTTGTCATCAGGGAACCTGAATCATGGATCTTCTTCTACAATGGTATTTTTGACTTGGTTTTTCGAAGAGAAGAAGAGTTCCATCTGGCCACTACTGCTCAGTTAATCAGACTACAGAATGCCATTTAGAGGGGTTCCCCAGAGACAGAGGAAATGTTTGCTAAATTGGAGCTGACTATAGAGGCTAGAAGTGATGTTACCAAGGCTAGGAAAATTGTAAAAGATAACTTAGCCATGTGTAATGAATGAATAAATTTATTTTTGTATATGCCTTGTTAAATTATGTGTAAGAAGAAGTTGTGTCTCACTTACTATAATTTTCTTACTTAGCATAATTTATATTCAAATAGGGGGAGATTGTTGGGCCGATTCAGTGCCCAATGATCAGTGCCTAGATTTAAACAAAAATTAGGCTAAGTATTGAAAGACCCGCTGATAGACATCAGCGGGTATTGAAGGACTCGCTGAGTGCAAAGCCTCAGTGAGCGATCTCAAACGTATTCAAGTCAAAGACATCGTCAAGGAAATCGAAGATTACTTGAAGACATACTCGTCAGCTGGGATGGATATCAGCTGGTATGTAGAAGGAATACGCTGGGGTTTTAAGGACAGTCAGAGGTGGCAATACTCTGACTATCATGTTACCCTTTGAAGAAGTACAAGCTCAACTTAAGCTTTTATCTAAGCTAGGTTTAGGCGAGAAACTCAATAACTCTTGAAGACGGGATAAAAGGTTATTTGAGTTAAAGCATGTACTAAGTACGAAGTTGGTAAAAATAGTGAACAATTGGTATAATTGTTCACTAAATTATGGGCAGGATGTTTCCAAGAATGAACGTGCATTAAATACCTCGTACGTCCTCCACGGGATTTTTGGCACGTTGCATCTGCCCTCACTATGGGTGCAACCTCGTATTAGTATAAATAGAGAATGTTGTAAGGAGTAAATGCTATCGCTTTTATTGTTGTATTAATTATATGCATTTACTCCTTTGTTGAACTTACAAGGTAGTCCGCTGATCTTATCAGTTGTTCTATATATTTTCGCTTGTAAACTTGGTACATCATCAAGTTTACTTGTTCAAAGGGTGATCTTACATTGTCATTCAACTTGTACTATCCATAGCACATTGTAATACTTTGATTCTTATCAATAAAGCATTACACGATTAAAACGTTATTACTTGTGTTATTTATACTTGATAAGTGTTAAATTCCATATAAACGTGTTAATTGAGACTTTTACATATTCCTGTCCTTTCCCAAATGTGTACTTAATGAGGTTTGAACCCAAAACAGATATCAGGATATCAAGTTAGAATCCTAGAATACTCCACTAAAGCCCAATAACCGTAACACAAAGATCATACAAGATTAAAATTACATTGGAGTAGTACAAAGATTTTTGAGGTAAATGTTTATTAAATTACTCTTTTGGAAATTTGAACTACTCCATATGACCTCGAGTTATATTTTTAAAACAAGAGAAAAAAAGCGGAAAGAAATCAAAATAAATTCATGTTTCCGAGTAGAGAAGAGAAAATAGATGAAGAGGAAATTTGGTTCACTTTCTCTGCCAAAATCTTCTTCATAACAATGGGACGATTTAAAGAAAATGTAAATAAGTTTGATGGGTCTGAATGGTAATATACAAAGTCCGTTACCTAAAAGTGAAATTTTTTGTAAGTATGTAACCTATTCATGGATTTAACCCTTAATAAATTGACTTAAATGCCCTGAAATATAATGTAATTTTTTATACAACAATGATTATACTTGTAAAATCATTACTATAGTTTTTCTTTCTTTTCTCTGGAACTAATTTGGGTACACGAAGTAAAAAGTTAAATTTCATCTCGCTTATCTTTTTTTCTTTCTTGGTTCGTTGGCGGGAATTACAATGACTATGAGTTTGATTGATTAGTGAAATGTGAATATGTTTACACTTTATTAGTATTATATTAATTAATAATTACATTGACTGTGATGTGAGATAGAGAATTAAAATAATGACAAGAAACCAATTAAAATATGATAGTATTTTAATTTTCTTGGTATGGTTTCACTTTTCATTTCTAATAATGGGGCCCATTATGAACCAAACGACTGAAATGATAGATTGATTACATTAACTCATTCCATAAGAGCATACGGTGTAACAACGAATGAATGTCGCCAGTCCTATGTTGCATGCGAAGTGGCGATCGCCACCACACCCCAAACACTCGCCACTTTTTCGCCGGTGGCTCTTAGCCGGTTTACCAACGCAGAAAGCGACAAAAAAGAAAAGAAAATGAACGTTGCTAAAACCCCCTAACAGCACAGACACGTTACTCGTCTGTAAAAACTTCCTTGGTACACGACCTTTTGAGGTAGACTCCTCCTAGATCAAACACTTTTCTGGTTTGGAGATCAAACATAATATTTTGAAACCCAGTCGACTCATGGTTCAACCGGTTCTGTTCGAAAAACATGTCAAATTAAACCTTTTTTTATATTTTCAAAACTCTTTTTCGATACGACCTCGTTTACCCGCGCATAAGCGGCGAAAAATTCATGACAGCGACCTCGTTTTCGCAGCGATCCCGATGGCACTTCTAAGTGTTTTAGTTTCTGTGTATTTTTTTTCATGCAATTGTGATCTCTATAGAAGTAATAGATATTATTAATTCGTAGATTATAATGATTTTAATTTTCCATTGTTTCTTAAAATGCGTCAATCAATTAATTAATGAGGCAATCCATTTTGTTTTGACTGATGTACATATCAGTTGCGTTTGCTATTATAATTCGTGAGGTTATATGAAATTTAATTTTTCCAATGTTCCTTAAAATGAGTCAATCAATTAATTAATATGAGGCAATCATTTCGTTTGACTGAAGTGTAATATATCATTTCGTTTGCTATTATTAAATTCGTATGTTATAAATAATTTTAATAATTTTTTCCAATGTTTCTTAAAATAATAATATTCAACTTTTCTCTAGATTTTAACTTTTCTAGATTTATAGTTTTCCAACATTTGAGTAACTCTCCTTTATAAAAAATATAGATATAGATAGCAACCATCTTCCTAGATTTTCATTTTCTTGTATGGTTTCTCTTTTCATTCTAATGGGCCCATATAACCCAACGGCTGAAATGATAGATTGATTACATGGGCCCGTGTTTGGTGGTTTTCTACATAGGAATACAAAGATATCAATGATATTCTAAATTAATTGTTGTTGATCATATATAAAATAAAGTAATGGATCATTTAAAAAAAAACTCATACCAATGTCATCCTAGTGGGTTTTTTAATGATACCCCTCTCATCAAAACTCCTTCTACTACATATTTTACATTTTTCGTTTACCTTCATTTTCTTATTCGAATAAGTTTGAAAGTCAAACTATCAACAATAACTAATTAATTTATAAATTATTTCTATAATATAATAATAATTAAAAATTTCTCTCTCCCTCCTTTTCATTCATACCGATTACCGATTTCTAAACTCATCTACAAACCAAACGGGCCCTTATTTGGTTTGTAGATAAGGTTTGTATTAGGATTTAGATTTTGGATTTGTATAGATTTTGAATAAATGAGAAGAGAGAAAATAAATTATATGATAAGTTTATTTATATAATTTGTTTAAAAATAAAAAAGAAAAATATATTTTATGTGATTGAAAAAAAAACATAATTAAAATATACTTTTTGATTGACATATTTAATTAAAATCCACCAAGTAAGGTGGATTTGGGATTTTGCAATCAAACACCACCTTGTGTACATAGGTAATGAAAATGTCCCAAACAATGCTTTAGCATCAATCTTTTGAGCCTAAACCCATTAAAAACTGGTACTCAAACGGGCCCCTAACTCATTCATAACTATGAAACAACGGCCCTATATTTCAAAAAACTCGGGAAAATAACAACTCCTGAGAGGGTTTTAAGAATTTATGCCAAAGATACACAAAAAAATATAAACTTAGCTATTGAAGTATGTCTAAATCAAATTACTACATCATACAGTAAAGATGGAACCATGCAAATTCAGACACTAATTTTTATCACTCTTAACTAAAAAATTCAAATGTCACACCAAGATCATTCACAATCTCTTCAATCTGCATCATATAAAAAGGTCACTATTTTGAATTAAGGGAAAATTAAATATTCAATTTAATATTAGATTTCACCCTTTTGCAGGACCAGTTCTCCGAACATAATTGTAGATTCAATATTCGCTTGTACCGAGGAGAGTGACTGCTCATATAACTATTCATTAACGAGTATTAGGTAGAGAATAAAACTGAAAAGGGATTTTTAAGATATGCGAATACCATGGAACTATTCAAGTTCGAAGGTGAAGTTTTTCTTCAACTTGCATGAAGACCATCACATAAGAACCAGGAATAAGGGTCGAGAAGGACGCAGGAATCCACACAAAAAACTTTCGCTATATGATAATATGATGCTTTTTCGAGGGGTGGACCTGGGGCTCATGGGAACCCGATGAATGTTTGCCGCCTAGTGTAAATTTTCGTTAAAATCCTAAATTCCTCGAAATAAACCTGGTCTCGAAATTATGTGTCATATAAATATATGTCTTGTTCATTTTTATTTCTTTTATACTAGTAAAAAGACTCTGCAACTCATGACTTTCAACATATCATGGATGTGTCGTACAGATTCCTAAATAAAGTTGCAGTATTAATCATCTTTTAGGTCAGCGTGTGGGTGAGATTATGCAAACATGACTTATCTAGCATCTTGAATTTTGATATTCGAGTTATTTCCTGAGTTAGATGACGTCCTAGACTCAAAAGTAATAGAATTTTTAGTGGTCAACAGGAATCCTCTATATCTAGGCCGACATTCACAGAGCCAATCATTGCATTGACATGAAAGAACTTAGATTATGTATATATATTCTCATCTCTTACACATGAAGCCTCACTAACAAATAACTTTATAGATATCATGTGTCCTAATAATTCGTAAACTTATGTGGCAAGATGGGCAGCGGTAGCGAGTCAAAACAGGTTGATCATGTGTGATTATTAAATACCTACTGAATCAATTTAAGCCTGACTGGATTAGGTTGACTATAATATTGTTCTAGGTTTTAACTTTGATATAAATTTGAATGTGTGAAAACGAATTCCGGAGGTTTATATGCTTTAGATATAGATTTTGGGTAAAAATTTTACTGGTTCCTTTCCTATCTAAAGTTAGTGGTCTGCTAACAAGAGCTTGTAAAACCCATCTTAACTTTTACTATAATATGATTTACCAGAAACGTACAGCTTTTGATATTTACTCAACATGGACTTCTCGTGAAGATCAACCAGACAAATTAGACCACGTACACTAGCTACTCTAGATTCTTGCCAACCCAATCATGGGTCTCAACTCAATATGTAACTCTTAAGTTATCTTTAGGATATTGCAACTACTTGACTGAATTAACCAGTATTTCAAGTCGTGCAACTGTATTTGCAAGGTCTCATTTTTGTGGATAGCAAAACTAATAGTGTCATTTGTTCAATGTAACCGGGCTACTCTAGGCCAAGTAATGTGTTGAAGGTTCAAACATTGTTGTCCCAAACTGAACCTCAAAGAGTGTGTGGCAACAATATAGAATTTATGAAAGGCCCATGCAGATGTGCATTTAGCCACTAAAACTGAATATGGTTCTATTCACTAGTCATATGACTTAAAGTAGAAAGATATTCTCTGATGCTAACATCCACCAAGTAAGCAGCTTACAAGTCCTACTAATGTCATTTGTTGTAATAAATTAGTATTACTAGAGTTCACTGTAGACATATAGGAGCCACAAATATCTTGTATAAGCGTACGGTTTGACCATATACTGTAATTATAAACCATATGAAGTAAAATTATAGCTTATGCATGCAAACGACTCAGTCTTTATATCACGGCTGTATCACCAACGCATTCCCCCTCTTCATGACCGTTGTAAATATAGCGCAAGTACACTCTACTAATTTATAATGTCCCAAAATTTTGAAAACTTTTAGTGGACAGGATGTATTGCCGGCATTGGTACGCTACTTCATCTTAAAAAGGCTAGTTAGGTAATTATACGTTTTTAAAATGGGTTACTTTGGTGATTATACCCATTAACTAATTTTGTAATTTAATGATAAGCCACAACATAAGACAGAAAAAGCACCTGAGCAGTAAACCAGGTTATCAGATTACCAAATTATTCCATTAGAGAATATATTGTAATTAGTTAAGTACCAGCTTGGGTCATTTGAGTGTAATTATTAAAACAGACCACTAACTTAAGTACATTGTTGTTTTATGACATAAGCTTTGTTTATTATAAATTCTATCATATTAATTTTTTTTTATCTTACATATTAAACGCATGCATAAGCTTCAAAGATAAATTTTACTCTTACTGGTTTCGTTTACAACTTACATTTTAACCTCATATAATGCGTATGTAGGGCACAATATATCCTTAAAATTATTCATTCGGTCCTGTTATATACTTATCAAGCACAAAAGCAGCCAAAGATATGGAGATAATATTCTGATGTACCTTTCATTGTCATGTCGTTGTTTTCATCTTTTACCTTATCAGCAATCATAAGTAACTGCGTGGAAAACCTATGCATTAGAAGTAGCTATTAGCTCAAAATATGCAGAATTTGTACGACTAATGATGGGGGAATAAATTTGCTTAAAAGAAAGACTAATGCAAGTCCATCAGCCCCAGCCTCCAAATAAACAATCAAGAACAAAGATTCTTATAGTACTATTGGTACATAAGCATACTTTATAAATTGGTGTCTACACTTCACCTATTACCAACAAGTGTCGGTGTACATCTTCATGAAAATCAAGAAAAATGTAAAGGTGTACAACATTGTTATAAGCCAAAAAACTATCCACGGAAGGAAATTGAAAGCATCAATTTGAAGATTTGTATATATCCTTATATCGAGTAACGAGCCAAATAATTAGGCCAATGACAGGAAATGTTGGCTCCACAACCTGAAACAAAAGTAACTATGGCCTATAACCAAACAAATGGCATCACGAGAGATATCCGAGCATGTAGCTATATGCTGCCAATAAGGTTCAAATATCTGCAATATATAATGGGGAAGGCTTGTTGTCCTCAACGAGAATATTATTGTTAATGCTTAGTTAAAAGTCTCGATACTTATTGTGAGTGTTAACTTTAGCTAGTTTGTAGCTCAGCTTATAAGTATCAGGTGAGAGGTGGCACTGATGTGGTGAATTTCATTTACATTAATCTCATGTTACTATACGTAAACTAGAATATTTTAGAATATTAAAACATGAAATATTATAGAATATTTTACCTAGATGTCGATGATGATTTAACATGTTTGACGAGTCACCATCAGCATCTCAACAGACAGACTAAACTGGAAGCTAGTATGGATAAGAAGGCAGGTTAAAACAAATGAAGAAGGAACACTATCAAATGCACATAATGAGAGTACGTACTCTTATTATCTGATAATTATTAAACGCTACAAGATCTAGAAGCAAAAATGTTAGCATATCGCAGTGTAATGGAACAAAAAGTAATCAATACAATAGGGCTGGATTAGGAAAATAACCACCAGTTTTTTTCTACTACACTAGGATTGATACCTTGTCGAATGACATTATAAGAACCAAGATTAGATAAAGTGGTAGTTAACCTAACTACTAATTGAGTTGTCGGGTACTTTCATCACTCTTACTATGCTTCCATGATAAGTCATATGCTTACATTAGAAAAAGACAACAGATCATATCCAAAAGTAAAATGCTAATCAATATTTCTTGATGCAACAATAGAAATAATTAAAAAGAGCTCAAAATGAGGAGGAGGGGGCCCCTTTATCACCTTCAATGCATGTAAAATGTATAAAAGAAACAAAAAGATCATATTCTACTGGATAGAAGTGGGTAACGCATGTTAGGTTATCTTTGAACACTGGACATAACAAATCATTGTACGGGAACACAAATCGCCAGCTATAAAAAACTTGGAGTTTTGTTAAGAATAAAGTACATATCAGGATAACCGATGAAAGGCTATTTCTTTTCCACTGAACTCTAATACAGGTAAAATTGGGTATTAACACCATTATGAGAAGATGTGTATGTTTATCTAATCACTGAACCAGGAGCCGTCTTGCTTGTATGATAATAATAGTTTTTTCGATATATTTCTGAAAGACACCAATGTTCTTTCAATTGGTACGTCTATCCGTACGTTTAGGCACTGACTTTTTAGATTTACCTAACTGGATATGAAATCAGTCAAAAATAAACAAAATTATGTGGTGTTGGATATATGTATTACTGTAAGGAACCTATATGCCGAAATGGAAAGTTTACCAATTGAGACATCAACCACAATATGAAAATCATTGCAAATATAGGAAGATAAATGGTTCTTTGAGATATTGATTCCTCCTTACCGAAGAAAATTTGTCATCATATATAGTCACTTTTGTGATGCTTAATTAAGGAGACGATAATCTGATATTCGTCTCGTCTGGCAATCTTTATAGACCAACTAGCATGGCCCCACATCCCCCTCCCCCTGTTCCTGGAGCCTATAAAAGACACGCATTGCCACCTTTTGACACATATCAGCTTTTGAACCTCGACTTAAAACAGTATTCTTCCGATACTCTGAATTCACTTGTATTCTGCTCATATTTTGCTATCTCTATTCATCAAATATGGCATCTAGTTCAATGTCTTCACGTGGGTCGGGTTCATGGACTACTAAGCAGAACAAGGCTTTTGAGAAGGCTCTTGCTGTGTTTGACAAGGATACCCCTGACAGGTGGCACAATGTCGCTAAGGCTGTTGGTGGCAAAACTGCAGAGGAAGTGAAGCAGCATTATGAAGTTCTTGTGGAGGATGTTAAGCACATCGAGAGTGGTCGAGTTCCTTATCCCTATTACAAGACCACGGGATAAGCACCGCTATAAGGTAATATAAATTCATAACGAGCATTATACTAAAGAGTCTGTTCGCTTACGTATGGAACTAAGTCAGCCAAATAACAGGAATAATCCCTAGCTATAAACTCAAGCCAATTTGGCAAAATAACTTCAGTGTCTCACCAGAGCGTGAAACCATGGTTCGAGGGTCTTGGTGCTATTATCTTTTGTTGTCCATAAGCAGGGGCGG
Source organism: Tanacetum coccineum (assembly GCA_026074375.1). Lineage (NCBI taxonomy): Eukaryota > Viridiplantae > Streptophyta > Magnoliopsida > Asterales > Asteraceae > Tanacetum > Tanacetum coccineum. The sequence goes on along the minus strand of BQNB010052726.1, from coordinate 6,450 downwards.
AGCCAGAATGTTATGGTCGAGGGGGCACACTTTGATAATTTTTTAGAAACTACATTACAAATTGGTTCTTAGGGGAAATTTACAAAAATAGGCAGATATTTTAGAAAATTTACACTACAATTTTTTTCACTTGGTTATTTTATCACAGGTTTGTGCCTAAGGGTTTTAAAAAATGTACGATTTCTAGAGGCTGTGGTTGATCCTGTTGTTAAGTGGGTTGAGGTGAAACAATTGCAGTGACTGTAAGCAAGATATGTTTATGACTTTATATTCATCATAAGCTGTTGTTGCTTATCATGGGGGGCACGTCATGCCCCCCTCCTGTCACCACCAGTGTCCATATGGGAGAGTCTTAGTTGTAACCCGTTGACTTAGTTGGCTAAAAGGTTAGTCTTAAGTTCATATACATTTCCAAACACAAGAACATTAACATTGATATGTTTCCTATTTTTAAGAAAATTGTAAGAACAGAAGAAGCATTCGATGTAACAAATCTAAGCTGCTATTAAATCATATCTAACCTTGCAGCAGCAACCATGGCAAGTTGATCTTGCAAAATCAGCACGACGAGGTCATCTGTTTTTTTCAATCAAACCTGTTTAAACATAGCTAGGGGGGGAAGTGTTTGGGATTGAAAAATTGAATTAATTTGTCAGTTGCATAAGGTACTCTCAGTTATTTACCCAAATCATCTTCGCCCAAACACTCAAAACTGATTGTTTGCAATCAGTCCCAAACACTCCCTAGGTTGTTTTGCAGTTTTTCTCCTAATCAAAACTGCATGCATGATCTAGAAAACTTAAAACGTTTCTTTACTCATCTACATTTATTAACCTCTTTGTCTAAAATGCAGGATGACCAACCTACATGTTGATTCCAATCACGGGCATGAACAAGTAGCAACAATAATACGCAACGATTATCAACTTCGATGCAAGCAGATGTAGCTAGCAATTTGCAATTCCTTTGTGTAATTTTGATTTCTGCAATAAATAGGCAGAAACATCTTGTTTTCTATTATTTTTTTTCTTTCCTTGTATACGAGTAATCTGAGTGAAGTCACTTACCAGTTGTGCTTCATTTTCAATTTATGTAATCAAAATGGTTTCTCATTATATGGATTTGAAATTTTTGCAATCTGATTTGCCTAACATAACATATGAGGAATCTGATAGAAATTTGTGAAATTGAGTTAGGCGCTTGAGATTTTCCACCGTAAGAAACATGATTATCATCTTTAATGCTTCATATTTTGAGATTGAGCTAAAAAACAGGAAGATAACTGGATTTCCAGTAAGATGGATTCTAAATTTTGGGTAAGAAATTCCAACATCCTTCTGAACTAGATGGATATTTTTTTTTTGAACAGCGAGTTAGTAGAGTTACTAAGTTAGTTATTCGATTCCACAGTACTTACCCAGAAGGTAGTCCCTGCCAGCCTCGAATCGACGCATCTATGGGGCAGAACCCCACAGATTCCCACCTTGAAGGAAAACCCCCATGGAGAGACTCGAACCTGAGACCTCTCGCATGTGGTAACAACCTCCCCAAGAACACCCTTGGTGGTCAACCATGCTAGCCAAGTTGGTTTGAACTAGATGGATATTGTCCAATGAGATTCATAGGATACAAGATTTTGGGTAAGAAATTACAAAATCCTTCTGAACTACATGGATATTGTCCAACTGAGATTCACAGGAAATTACAAGATTAACAAGTTTTACGATTCATATTTCCCAAGCGATTTTGGGCGAGAAATAGCAAATGCTTCCATCATGACCATAAGACATACTAGAATTCTGAGCAAAATATTTACAATTCATAACTACTGGTTTAATAACTTTGTAAACCGTTTTCCATGATTCACTTTCTTGGCATTTCACACTGAACATTTCAAACTCTTTTTGTATCTAATAAACAAGACTAGTAATCATATAAGTTAAACCCTCTTTTATCTCTACAAGTCAAAATCAAGAATCAAGAATAAATTCCTAAAAACTTGTCCTATGGTCATGTGTACATCACATAATATTTGTCTAAATTCCTCTTATGTACTTACTCATCTGTGTAGGTTTAATTATGACGCAGACAAAGATATATACTACATTCCACCAAACAATTAACAGTAGTTAAATGGACTTTTGGGTGTATTAAAAATAATATCTGCAGTTTGGATCTGCGAGTAAAACTTTATAACGTACATATATGCTTTTTATAACTAATACTTAGTCATGTGATATGGAAATCCACCCATAAAAAGTACAATTATGCATACAAATTAGGCAAAAATGTTTTGCAAAATTATTATGTCGAATTGTGTGTTGTAACACAGATTGTAACACGCTAATCAGAAACAACTGTATGTAGGGATAGAGAACTCTCAACTTCCTTGTTATCAGCATTCCTCTGAGCAACGACCTTAGACATTGAAAACATCTGCAATACACATGATACTATATATGATAAAGAATAAACATCGGGTTTGTGAGAATTTAGTTTAGTATTTAGAAAAACAAACCTTTGAGATGGTCTTTTGGAAGCATGTTTTATGTTCAGCCATGGAAGCGTTCACAAACTCATCAATGTGATCAGCAGCAGCAGGAGAAGAAGCAATCGAAGTTTGACTTTTTTCAGTTGACATTGTTGACTTTGATGCTCAATACAGTACTTTTACCTAATATTGGATAGACATTAATAAAAGTTAAAATGACCAAATAGGAAAATATTTAACCACAAAATCTTGATTCTTATAGGCAAAGGAAAGAGTACATAGAACATCCTTGAACCGAATTTTGAGACAGAAATGGCATAAACAATTTTCTTAACAAATAACAACCAATTTGTTTCTGTTAAGTCGGAGCTAGCAACATGGGTAGGTTCAGTTTTATTACATAACAGGTGAAACACTCACACATAGACACTCTTGTGTGGGATATACATACACGGTATAGAAAAGTTTACGATCAAATACGTATGATTTGGCATAAAAGTAAGCACGAAAGTAATCAAACCCCAAATGCATTTGTTCTTAAATTACATGCATTTGCAATGTAGTATATCTGATTGTAACTATAACACCGCAGAGAAAAATGACAGAGTGACCCGTTTACAGATATACTTGACGGCTCTTTAACTCATTAAAACCCGTCGTTAAAACCTAATGGATTATATGAACAGAAGTTTGGGTTGCTTCTAACACCTCTGCATTTGGCTTATCTATTACAAGCATTTAAGGTCAAACAGAATAGCTTATTCTATATACCAAACAAAATCACTTATAGAAAGTTTAAATGACTGGGTTGAAACACACCATATTTAAGAGTAACTAATTTGCACGAGAACACAACATTGATCCACAAAAGTTACGTTGATATGTTTGCACAGTTTTTTTTCAAAAATTAAGTTGTTCGCAGACAATGTTATCAGAAACAACAGGACGAGCATTATAAAGTTGGTATCTTATGTCAAATTTTAAACAATTCCACAGACAAATTTAGTTCAAGTTACACCAGAATGCTAAACAAAAACACAATCCATTGAAAAATCTGATCGTTCAACATTAGTAATCGGAATTGCATTTTTTAAACAGCTTTAGGGGTGTTTGGGATTGCGTTTGCAAAACAAGTTATGTGTTTGCATTTTCAAAAAGCATGTCCCAAACCTCCTTTTTCTAATCTATATGTTTAACTAATGACTATTAAATCTATCTTTTTGATATAAAAAGAAATATATAAAACAGGGAAACGGATATACACAACCTCCTGAGGAAACCACAAAACCACAAACTTACCACTAGGCCATTTTACGGTGGTTTAAAAAAAATGTGTTTATTAAATACAACTTGTTACACATATTAGCAAAACTCATTTCACAATTGCGTGATTTCTGATAATCACTTTTTTCTAATGGTTCAGCAAACAAAATTATCTTATTATTTATGATCTGAAATGAGATAATCACTTATAGGCGGAATTAACACGACTTATTTCAACTTCTAAGTGATTCACTCTGTATGTTTTAACAATACCCAAATAAAAACACTATTGACAAACCCCTGAAACAACAAATATCAATTCAATTCAGCGTTTATTAATTGTACAAATTAAAGAACGTACCTTTTGATTGTAAAATAGGTATCTTGTAGAAGACTCCTCAATTTTCAGGGGTTTTCCCAGTTTTTGGATCCGACTTCGTTGCACTTTGATAATTAGTATATGGGGCCTTAGTATATATTATAATTATAAGAGTAAACTGCAAAAATGGTTTGTAGTTTGTGGCACTAATCATCCCTAGCCAATACTATTGGCACTAATCATCCCTGAGTAGTGAAACGTTCGGCAAAAATCATCCCTAGAGGGATGATTTTTGCAAAACTTTTTGTTAAACTTTTAGCAAATATCATCCCCAATAAGGATGATTTTTGCCAGACATTTGCCACTCAGGGATGATTAGTGCTAATAGTATCGGCTAGGGATGATTAGTGACACAAACTACAAACCACAGGGATGATTTTTGCAGTTTACTCTAATTATAATTATAATTATAAATATAATCATTTGAGATGTCAAGAATCACTGTACCTCATAAGCACTGTTCATGGCCCATCCTACTCACTTTAGCCTAGCCCACGTGTTCTTGGCCTGTTAATTGGCTCGGGTCGGTGGTGTTATAAGAAATACTTTATCCATCTCCTCCACCTCAACTTCTTCAGAACCATCTACACTTTTATAATTCCGGTTTGAATAAGAATCCAACGAAACTTCCAGACAAATTATCACAAACACGCAAAAACAGTCGTTCAGTGTGATTATCCTTGAACATACATAGGTAAGTACTTCTTTGTTTGATTTAGTTTATATTGATTTGAGTTTTTATATGCATAATTATCAAGTATAGTTATGGTGATTTTACTTTTAGGTTTGACCCATTCCTCTTTTTGTTAAATTGTACGATTTGACCCATGTAAACGGCTTTGGAAATTGCAGGGGTGAAGTTCTTCTTTATTGTCAGGCTACAGTGTTACTTATCTGAGCAATTTGGAATTGGGTATAAACTAATCAAAACATGAATCTTATACTTCATTTGGCTGTTGAATGTTGATTGCCTTTTACTTGGCTCTGATGATCTTTAGAATATGTTGTCTTGCCACGGAGGCACATTATCAATTACTCTGAGCCAAATTTATTACGTATTTGTTTGAGATTTCATGGCTACTGGACATCATAACTTGGCGAAGTAACATGACCCGGGCTATGGTTGCAACCACAAATGCTGTTTCGTTTTGCTTTTATATTTGCAGACATGAATCTTATATTTCATTTGGCGGTTGAATGTTGATTGCCTTTTACTTGGCTGTGATGATCTTTAGAATATGTTGTCTTGCTGCGGATAGTGGAAGGATGGCATAGAGCGAGTATTGCTCGCCTCAGCAACCTCCATGGGCGCAGGCACATCATCAATTACTCTAAGCCAAATTTATTATGTATTTGTTTGAGATTGTTCAGAATGCGTTGTTTGCTAACACCTGTACGTTGTGTGGGCAGTCACACTGAGCGGGTGATTGCACCCATGTCGGGTGTTTGGTCCCACTATTTTATTGCTATACATATGCTCATTCACGGATGATACAGTGTCGTTTACCATGGGCTTAAAACGACACACCAACCGATGCACATTGCATCCTTTCATTATGCCACATATTTACTTGCAGACCCATGGCTCGAAGCAGTGGTAAGGGGAGGCATCATCTCATTACTCCGCATTTCCCAAAGGTATGTTACTTTCTGTTTTGATGTCATTTTAGGCGTTAAACGACGCCGTATTGAGCGTGGGCCAATTATGCAATTCTATGTTGCTTGCTTCTGTAAATCTGTTCATTGGTCTTTTGAGACATGTCAACTTTTATATAACAAGTTTGTTATGATATAACCCATAAATCTCGAAATTAACCAGAAATATTGAGCTTATGACATATAAGCCAAGATCAAATAAGTTTAATCAAACACCTATACTGTGTGATCGGACTTCCACCAGTCACTAATGAGTGCATTAATTTTTTCAACAGGCCCTAGGCGTGGAACGAAAGTGATGGCCCTTGCTCGCATATCAAACACTTCAGAACCACCAGCAACTCTACGCATTTTGGTTGAGGGGAAATAAGAGTATGATCCAATTTGTTCTTCCGTTTGCATTTTATAAGTCCAGTGTGTTTGTGTTTGTGTTCTGTGCTTTTTTAAATTGTAGGGTATGATTGTAATTGAAACCTTAAAGTAAAGGGATGCTCCTAACAGGAAAAGAGTAAGCTCGAGGTTCGTATTATTCTCATGGGTAATGTAACACCCTCAAATCTGAGTACGCAACGGAATGTTGAATATCCGAAGGCGTTACATTTACGGATCAATAGCACAAGATCTGAGAACGACTACTAAACGTGTCATTTGAAAAAGATAC
>BQNB010052725.1:0-40345 GCA_026074375.1 Tanacetum coccineum | reverse complement strand
AAAGAGCTATCCTTGAACATACTCTATAATTTTCCAGATTTGAGCTATATTACCTGCATAAAAGAGCACACAAAAAGAATAATATTTTTTTGGGTTTTTTTTAGAAAAGTAAGTAAAGGATATGAGTGGAGGAGGGACTCCTCCACACTTAAGTAAAGCACGAGTTGCCTCCTGAGAAGCGCTTAATTTTTAAGAGAGTCGTTAGCTAGACTCCTACTTCTGGAGTCTATTCTTTAGGAAAAAAGGGAGTGACTGCTTTGCTTTGGTCATTATAATCTTCTTCTTCATGCTTTAGCTTGAGTCGATGGCCGTTAACAATAAACATTTTTCCATCTTTTCCATATAGTTCAACATTTCCGGATGGATATTGATGTTTTACTACATATGGTCCTAGCCAGCAAGATCTGAGCTTTGACTGCTTGAATTTATACTTTGAATGAAAGAGAAACACTTTGTTTTCGTGTTTGAATTCATTTCTTATCTTTAGTTTCCTGTCATGCCAGACTTTGGTTCTTGCCTTGTATAGATGAGAGTTTTCATAGGCTTGATGTCTTAGTTTGTCTAACTCGTGTAATTGAAACATTCGTGTTGATCCCACTTCAATATATCGAATTCCTTAAGCTTGTTTAAGGTTTAGTTATATTAGATAAATCTAACACAACTATGCAATTCTTTCCATATATGAGTTTGTATGGTGTTGTTCCGGTTGGTGTTTTGTAAGCTGTACGAAAAGCCCACAGAGCGTCATCGAGTTTTCTTGACCAGATAGCAGGATTGTCTTTAACAGTCTTTTCAAGAATTCTTTTAAGAGCTCTGTTCGTGTTTTTAACTTGACCACTCATTTGAGGGTGGTATGATGTAGAGAATCGGTGGTTAACTCCATATCTTTACATTGTTTTTTCTATTATCTTGTTGCAGAAATGAGTTCCTCTGTCGCTTATGAGAGCTTTGGGCATTCCAAAATGGCAGATAGTTTCTTCAGAAAAGTAATAACAACTCTGGCATTGTTTGTTGGTAGATCTTGTGCTTCGGCCCATTTAGATACATAGTCGATAACGACTAATATGTATTCGAATTTGTATGATTTTGGAAAGGGTCCCATGAAATCGATACCCCATATGTCAAAAATTTCACATACTTGAATGTTGTTTAAGGGCATCTCATCACGTTTTGAAATAGTTCTTGTCTTTTAACATGCTTCGCAGAGGCGAACTTGAGTATGAGCTTCTTTGATGATAGTCGGCCAGTAGAAACCTGAGTCTAAGACTTTTTTAGTTGTTGTATTTGGTCCATAATGTCTACTGGTTGGTCCGTGGTGACATTGATCTAAAATGGTTTGGGTTTTTGGTCCAGAGATACAGCGTCTGATCATACCGTCAGAACATACTTTGAAGAGGTAGGGTTCCTCCCAGAAGTAGTGTTTGATGTCTGAGAAAAAAAATTCTTTTGCTGATACGTCATTCCTTTAGGTATGATGTCACTTGCTAAATAATTCGTAAATTTTGCAAACCATGGTTCGTCTTCAGTGATTATTTTCGTAAGAGTTTCTCCAGTAAAGTTGTCATCGACTTCACTGTCATCACTTGTTTCTTCATTTTCAATCCGAGATAGGTGGTCAGCTGCAACATTTTTTATACCTTTTCTATCTTTTATTTTGATATCAATTCTTGTAAGAGTAGAATCCAACGGATAAGGCGTGGTTTAGCGTCTTGTATTTTAAATAGGTGTCTAAGAGCTGAGTGATCAGTGTGTATGATTGTCTTTGATAATACCAGATAGGATCGGAATTTATCAAAAGCAAAGACTACAACCATAAGTTCTTTTTCAGTGATTGTATAGTTCTGCCGAGCTGCTTTGAGAGTTTTGCTTGCGAAGTATATCGGATGAAACTTTCTACCTTCTTTTTTACCTAAGGCTGCTCCGACTGCGAAATCACTTGCATCACACATGAGTTTGAATGGGAGACTCCAGTTTGGGCTTACGATCACAGGAGCACATGTGAGCTTTTCTTTTAATATCTTGAATGCGTTTTGACATTCGTCATTGAATTTGAATGGAGTATCTTTTTCGAGCAACTTGGTGAGAAGACAGGTGATTTTTGAGAAATATTTAATGAATATTTGGTAGAAACTGGCATGTCCTAGAAAGCTTCTAATACCTTTGATATTAGTGGGTGGTGGAAGTTTGGAGATTACGTCGATCTTTGCTTTGTCGACTTCGAGGCCTGCTTCGGAAACCTTGTGTCCAAGCACAATTCCTTCTTTAACCATGAAGTGACATTTTTCCCAGTTAAGGACAAGATGTGCATCTTTGCAACGTTGAAGCATTTTATCGAGATTGTTTAGACAGTGATCAAAAGAGCTTCCAAAGACGAAGAAATCGTCCATGAATACTTCGACTGATTCTTCGATCATGTCATGAAATATAGCCAACATGCACATTTGGAAAGTATCTGTAGCATTACGTAAACCAAAAGGCATTCGCCTATAAGTGTATGTACCAAAAGGACATGTAAATGTTGTTTTTTCTTGGTCTATAGGATCGATTGGTATTTGAAAATATCTAAAAAAACCATCGAGGAAACAGAAGTATTTATTTCCTGCGAGTCTTTCTAACATTTGGTCCATAAACGGCAAAGGAAAATGATCTTTTGTAGTTGCTTCATTGAGTTTTTGATAGTCAATACATACTCTCCAACCTGTAACAGTTCTTGTTGGGACAAGTTCATTTCTTTCGTTAGTAACAACTGTAATACCATCTTTCTTTGGTACACAGTGAATCGGGCTTACCCAAGGGCTATCAGCGATTGGATAAATGATACATGTATCAAGCAATTTAACTATTTCTTTTTTGTCTTCCAAGAGTTGAATTTTATGTTTACAAAAAGAAGGACAGATTCCAGGAATGTTTGTTGTTTTCCAAGCAAAGGCTTGTTTGTGTCTTTTAAGAAAACAGACACGAGCTTATTTTTGTTTTCTTCAAAAAGCTGAGATGATATGATAACAGGAAGAAAAGAGGGTTCTTTCAAGAATACATGTGTGACATCCATCAATTTTTGAGTCAGTAATCGATAGCAAACATATGATAATTGACTCTTTCTAATTATTAGGGAGTCACTTTTATGAGGTCATACTATTTTTAGCATTTAATGCTTGTTTTACTAGGAACCCTAGTTATACGAACGCACCTTTGACCTAACGATCCTAGTTGACAGTCTTAATGACCAATAATATGCTCAAATAACATTATAGCAATGTCATAACAAATGGGAAAACATAATTGAACAAAATCATAAGCTATCTCAAATTTTACGTTTTTACGACGTTTTACGTATTTACCGATTGTGCCCAAATTATGCAAATTAACTTACACTTCTTAAATAATACATACACTCAAAGTAATAAACAATAAAAATACATTAAACCCTCCCCATATCAGCCCAAAACCGGCCAACCTCTCCCCTAACCAATAAGATTTCATGCACTCTTCAAAAACCATCAACTATGTCCCCTATATAAACACAAAACCACTTACTTCATTTCTAGATCTAAGAACAAGAAATTTTTATCCTCCTTGTGTCTTATACCTGCTGCCATGACCTAAACACCATCAAAACACATTCATTTTTAATTTTTGGGAGCAAGATCAAAGGTAAAAATCATGGTACAAGATGACTAGTAAGTCTCTTGTACTAAAACTCTTCAAAAAATTCAGGTTTTTTTCTTTGACTTTATCCTCTTATGTATTTATGCATACTTTTGTAAAAATGTTTATGGATAATTATTTTCTTGATAGGACACTCTCAAATGAGTGTCAATGATGTACAAAAAAACATTGGGTTGTGCTTTTTATTTTTGATACAAGATCTATGCAAGTCTAGTAACATAAAGCCTTGATTTTTAAAAGTTGTGACACATCTTGTAAGTTTGTGTGTAAAAGAGCCTTTTTATCTATGAACCCACTGAGATTTTTGGATTAAAATGATGTTAAGACTTGTATAATATGATAGTAGAGTGATTGGGTCCGTTTTTTGCATGAGTTGGGTTATTTGTTAGACTTGATTAAGTCCAAAGCTATTTTTTCAAAACAGCCCTCATTTTTATTTTTGTGTCATATTAATCTGAGCATAAATGATGATAAAATATAAATAAATTTGACATGATTAAAAAGCCTAGAAAACAGTTCTTTGAGTCTAGTTTCCAGAAATACAAGCCTTTTAAAAATATGAGGTCGTTTGGTTAGTCAAAGATGCAAAATGGTGAAAGGTGTCAAAACTGCCTGAAAATCTCTTTTCAACCCTTGTACTAAAATGACCATAAATCATAAACCACGATGAATCTATCATTGAAACTGATATGGGAGACACTTGTATGGGTTATTTAAAGTCTCCCATTGGCCTAACCCATATAACCTTGATTTAGACCCTCTGATCACTAAAACACTTTGGTATGTCCAGATTTGGCCATTTTTGGAGTCGGGTATAAATGGTCGAGTATAAGTCCTTAATAAATCTTGGGAAAATTCATGGACACACCTAAAATATGGAATTTTTACTTGTAGAAGTAGCTTAACCAGAAGTTTTGGTTAACTTGGCCAAATGAATACTTAAAGTGCCAGGAAATTTGGGCCAAATTGTTGTAATTGCATTTTGTGATAAAAGTGACTTTGGAAATAATGTGAACACAAGGCATAACAAATGAACCTTAATATTTTTTGAGCATATCGTATAGGATCTAATTAGGTATATTTACTTGCCTTAGGTTGCGAGTAAAAGGTTGCGTATTCGTTTGGGTTACCTACTTAGTGTGGTTGCCGAGAAGTCCTATTATCATTCTAACTTTTAAGGTGAGTTTCTCACATCCCCCTCTTTTTTCATATTTTAACTGTTTTGGGGTGGAAAGCATGATGTGTTTTTATTAAATTTCTATGCTCGTACTTTTATGTTTTATAAACATTCGAGCATACTTTGAACGAAATTGAACGTGTATTGAACTTTGCAAACTTTGAAATCGTGTTGACCTTGTTTGGAATCGTGTGAACTTGAAAACTAGAACTTTATTATGTAATGTTGTTGTATGCTTGGAACCCACCACTACTTTTAACTCACTTTCCCCCTCTAACGATATTGAGACGTTAAGTACTTAATGGATAGCGCTATAGAGATTAGCCCCCTTCTCACTCCCCCGTATAAGGGTTGCATAGTATTCATTCTAAGTGTTTGTGCCACGACTATACAACGAAAACTGGATTGGATGTTTGGAAACGGTTAAGCTGAATACTTTTAAGTAAGTGCCTCGCATGTACACAAAAGCATACATACATGTTTATAATTTTGTACTATGTTACTTAAGGTCAACGTAACTGTTTCTTAAAACTTGATAATTTTTGGCTCAACTTGTTTGGAAATAGAATTCGATTGTGGCACAACTATTTTAGGATAATTTGCCATTGAGTTGGGCAAAACTTTTATATCGGACATTAACTCTTTTAAAAAAATATTTGGTGCAACATAAAATTGAGAGACACCCAACTTTTCGATAGTTTACCGTTTTTATCTGCTTTTTCAGGTACACATTCCTAAGGAGGAAATTTTGTTGACTTAGCCTCTTGGACATGATCAATATGTCTACTTTCTTCCAAGTTATTGTCTTTTGGGTGATCCATGTTCGGAAGAAAAACAACTTTTGTTGACTTTTGTACTCTTTAAACTTGTATTTGGTATTGTTGTAATTCAGATAATTTTCTTTTATCTAAATCATGTATGGTGTTTTTATCATCCATCTGTTGTGATTGTTTATTAATATGTTCCTACACCTCACCTTGCGTTTCCGCCTTGGTGGGGTGTGAGAGATTGGTAATCAGAGCCTAAGGTTATAGAGAACGTCGATTTTATTTTCAAAAATAAAAATCCGAACTATAACCAAAACGATTTTCTTTTTCTAAAAAAAACACCGAACATGAAACGAGTCGACTAGTCTGAGTGGTTGCATCATTAGACCTAAATTAGACATAACTTGATCAACTATGTCTAATTCAGGGAGTATCATGCAACACTGGGTATAATTATTATTTTAAACAAGTTTAAAAAACCAACTTTCCACTCTAGTCACTGAAAAGCATACTAGGAATCATGTGCATTATTCAATGCATTCCTGCTTTTAGATGTCCACTATTTGATTTTAGTACATCATGCTTTAGGTTTGATACCATCCATTTATGTATCTGAGATTTCTTTTCACATCGTTACTGTCGTTATAAGGTGTCACACTGTCCCTAAGCACTTTGTATAAAGGACACCGCTACAGTAACAATATGTCCCTATAGAATCGACATCGCGCGCTAATGATTTCGCGAGTGAGTCGCGACGTACACCTAAATACTTTTCTTACCTTTACCCTGCGTAAGACCTTGAGGAGGACTCGTTGATATATTCCGAGTAAGAACTCAAGGCCGCAGCAATCAGGTTAAACCAACGTATAGCACTACATGTAGAGAACGTTATATTTTCGCTATTAGAGCTACATCGGCCTATATTTTGGTTATGTATCCGTTTTATTTCCTCCTTTGTCTATTAAGCCAATCGTTTTGGCTTCAAATGTAAGCCATTTCTTTGCTTGTTCACAAACACCGTGTTCAGTGATTCAAGATTTTGTTTCTAAGCGAACCCCAAATTTTGTAGTTAATTTCTCAAAAACATTAGCTTTAATCTACTTCTTTTCTACCTTGATCTTCATGACAGTTCTTGTTTGATGAGTTGTGAAATTAGGCTTCAAGTTGCTACATAGGATTAAGAATTCTTTAATAGAATTCACCCTCGAGAATGGGTGAGCTTGGATGATTTATGGAATTTGTAAATAAATAATTAAACAGACGTAAATGCAACAACAACTATAGAGAGACTAGGGTTGAAAGCAGAAATGTGCGTTGTTTTGTCCTTACCCTACCGTGCGTATTGCAAACGAGTATTTATCATCCACTAAGTGATTGAACATCGTTTTTAATCGTGGAAACTTTACTACTTAAACGTTTCATTCCTTGAAGAACGTTTAGTGAGAAAGAATTACTCATAATTGCCTTGGAGCAACTCTCTTCTTGGAGTGGTAACCACTGCTAGTTGTTTGGTTGTCATGACCACGCATAGAAGACCCCTTTTTGAGATTAAAAGGATTGATATGAGAACGAGAACCTTATACTTGATACTGGTAAATTGTGTAACCATGATAACAATTTTTGTCCTGCGTTTTGTGTCTCAGAGATGGTATCATTGTTGGACGAGTCAACCCTTTGGTTAAAACCAAACATGGGGTATAAGTGAGATACTTTGAACCTTCTTTTTTAAAAAAAAACGTGATGCACTAACATTTTCGAGGTTACATCGTTTTAAAGCGTCAAAACTTGGTATTCATACGGTACATGTAAACATCAAATTTTGTTGAATATATTTATTCAACCTGCGTTCGGAAAAAGTTTATAATTAACAAACAAAATAAATTCTTTTTAATATCGATAAATCATTCGATATTCGTTACTTTATTAAAACTTCAAAATTTTTGGAAAAACCTTATTATGACTTCAAATTTTAGAAATCCTTGTTATGATTTAAAAAAAATTATTTGAAAAATAAAATAAATAAATAAATAAATTAAATTTCTTTATTATACGTTACTTGAATTTTTTTTTAGTTTAGTCAAAACCTTTTTAACACGATTTATGCTGAAAACCCAACTTTGTTGGAGGTTACTACGAAATACAAACTTTTGAAGACGTATCTTTTTGGATAACAATCATTATGGGATAATTAAAACTACTTATGTGAGAACGTTAATTTTTTTTCTCTATATAAACTTTCATCGCATCTCTGTTTGAATGAATGTTATTTCGTTATATTTAAAGCTGCATCATATATATGTACGCTACTCGAATTATACTTGGTCAAAGTAAATACTCAAATAAATGTTGTGGACAAAATTTGTTTAAAACTATACCTCCGAGAAGAAACACGCGCAACTCAGGAACGAATCATGAAAACCAATCAAGGTACATCTATACCAAACGAACCCAGAACAGATATGAACTTTGTTCACTAGAAATTTAAGCCGTTAATTGATTTGACTTATGAGAAGTTAAGAAAAGTATACTCAACTAAAATGCTAACGACCCTAAGTTGAAGCAAGAGAGATAAGGACAACTAAGTATGCAACACGCATGGTTGCAGTTACAAGACATTCAAGCCTTATAGTGTTAAGGAAATCTTTGGAACTGAAAGAGCAGTTGGCCTATTATCCTAGTTGGAAGAAATGGAGTGTGTGCTCTACATTAGTAAGTGTCTCGCAGAAAGCCAAGTCGAATTCGCGACTTGTATGCTGCAAAGTTGCGCCTTAACTTGGTGGAACAACACCAGTTATATGACAAAGGTCGGCAATTGCTATAGCCCAACCTTGGGAAGACCTAAAGAAGTTGTTGATGGAAAAATACTGTCCGGGTAATGCAATTAAGGAATTAAAGGAAGAGTTCTGGAATCATGTTATGATTGGAGCCAATGTTGACAAGTACATAACCCGATTCCATAAGTTAGCTAGACTAGTGATTCACACGATAACTGTTAGGTATATTTGTATTTATTAGTTCCTACTGGTAGGTATGTAGTTCCTACTGGTAGAGTAATTGCTACTGTTAGTATTAAAGTTCCCTACAAGGCAGGTATATAGATCCTGCAGTTTATATTGTTTCGAACTGGTAGAAGACAAATTAGAGTCCAGTAAAGATAACGTATATGACTCTAGGATAAGTACTATATGGATAGACCAAGAAATAATAAGATATACTCATGCAAACATAATTCTAGGAAGAATTAGATTAGGGATTTCATATCTATTAAATGAAACCACATTTTTAGTTAGTACCAAAGATTGAACAATCAAGAAACAGTTTTTAACGATGTAAATAGAAAAAGATCCATAAGGATCAAAGTATTGTTTTTAGTAATTCTTCATTAGCACTATTGTTTATTTTCCCGCGTTGATCAATAGATTGTGTTTGTTAAGGCTCTCACAAGTTACCTTTGCGATTACATTAGGCTCTATATCTTCACAGGCTTAAAAGATCTATCTAGGGCTGAGACCTACAAGAGGTATCAGAGCCTAGGAGATGAGTCTCTGTTTGCAGAAAAAATACTGTTCATTGATTCTAAAACCTTTACAATGACTTCACCGTATCACCGCACATCACCCATATACATACCATACACCATCTAAAACTTCATCTCCAACCCAACAACATTCGAAACTCCAGTATTTTCTGATGGCAACAACTGACCTGTATTTGAGTCACAAAACTTTCCAACTCCGCACAATAAAAACCCTCTCAAAATAAACAGCCTCAAATTCCAGCAATAATAATTCAACCACTTTTCCAGCAGTATGCCAAATTTCCTTATTTGAAGAATGACCCGAGTAATGAAAACATGGGCAATGAAGATGAATTATAAGATAATGACCAGTGACACAAATCTGTGGAACATGTTCTTCATGGAAACACAGAAAATGACCGCTGAGATCCTAGAGGCAACATAAAGATTCTTCCTCCTGTCACAAATGTGAAGAACAAATTTGCTGTCCAACGAGAGACAAAAGCTAGAACTATTCTACTTCAGTCTCTTCCAGAAGATCCACATGGCTGACATTCCATCATCTTGATGATCTAAGGATTATCTGGTTGGCATAAAAGCCAGATTTGGAGGAAATGAAGGAGTCAAATAAAATGATGACTTCAATGCTCAAGCAGGGTTTGCAGACTTTAAAGATATCTGAATCTGAGGTTTGTACAAGGGAATGATAGGTTTTCAGAAGGTGCTGAAGATCAACTTAATCAAATGCAGCAAGACCAGAAAATGAAAGACTGCAACATGAATTCCTAGAGCTTACCACCTTCTTGGTCACAGGTGGCAATCACCCTAAAAACAAAGGGTGATCTTGGATTTCTTAAGCTTTGATATGATTTTATAACAAGCTTAAGACGCCTGAGATTGATCGTGAAGGGTGGTCTAGCTAATGATTCAAGAGTTTCCTGCTGCTCCTCACACTCAGCTTTCATTATGCTGCCAGCACTAATTGCCAATGGTCAACTGCTGAATCTAAATGTCAACCTCCTTCTGTTAGCAATACCACTACTTATCCTCTGCTGATACTATCAGGCATTGTTCCTTGAAAATGTTCTTCACTTCTTTTGTTTGCTGAAAAGTGATCCACAACAACAGATCACTTATAAAGACATTGACCAAATTGGCAATGGGATTTGGAAGAACTTGTCATCAAATGCAGAAGGCAATGCTTTCTGTCAGATATCAATAGATTGAAAAGAAGGCTGTAGAAAATTCAAGTTTAATACAAAGATGCAGCAAGGTTTGATAAAACGAAGTCAGCTGCTATCAATGTATTTTTTTTTTATATTGTTATTTTTTTTATTTCTTTTTTTTTTTTTTTTTTTTTTTTCAGAGTTTGGGACATTAAGCAAGTGAGAATTAAACAACGGAAGAAGGTGGATTCAAAGACAAGGTATTCTACATTTAAGATCAAAGAACTGGATAAATCAGAAGAACCAAAGGCTTTGGTGTCAGTTGATTCAATGCTCAATTGGTCAGACCACGAAAGTGAAGATATGGAGAAAGGTGCTTCTGAAGTCTATGGGATGATTACAGGATATGGTGATATACGTTATTCCTAGCTATTGATGCTTGCTGATAGAGTTTAGTACTAGAAAAAAAATGGTATTTTTGCAACTGGTGTGGTTGTTGCCTCGCGGTAAAGGTTCTGAATGGTGTTTTTGTTGCGGCTGGTATGGTTCTGATAGTGTATCTGTTGCGCTAGTAATGGTTCCTGAAGGTGTTTTCTGTTGCTGCTGGTGTCGGTGCTGATGGTGTTTCTGTTTACTTCTAGTGATGCTACAGATGCTGAATACTCAATTTGCACTATGGGGTTATCCCTCAGGTACAATCTTGTGAGTCCTTATTGGTTGTAATTAATTCATACAGAACTTAAAATAGGATTTTGGATAATCTAAAAAGAGCAATATAAAGAGTGTTTTTTATCCAAGTACAAGCATACAACAGTTTCACTTCAAAACTTTAGAAACAACAAAAATCATTGTAAACCTTAAAATAATCAGTTAGCTTAGAAAGAAATATCGAATCTTCATCTTGACTGCAGACCTAAGCAACACCACCAACATGCTAAAATATACTGAAAAATTGAATGAACAGGCTAAAATTGATAAAATAAATAATCAGATCAAACTTGAGGAGTCTAATGCAAGATTTGACAAATGGAAGGAATCTTCCAAAAACCTAGTCAAACTGATCAATAGTTCCATGTCCTCTAGATCAAAATTTGGTTTAGGATATGGAGACACTTTTGGATCAGATGAGGTGTTTGATCTCTCTGCACCTAGTATCTTTGACTCATGTCTTAAGGATGCTATAGAGAAACCTCTCTATGACTGGTTTGTCAAACCTGTTGGAATGCATGCTGTTCCTCCCTCTATAACAGGAACATTCATGCCTCCTTCCAACAAGCCTGACATTGATGATACACAGTTTACCTATGGTTCAAAGTCCGATAATTATTCTGAATCTAACTCTGTATCTAATGACTTTGTCTCTTGTGAAACTAGTGACAAGTCCTCAGACTCAGAGACAACTGCTTAGGCATCATGTGCCTCAAGAGGTCACCTTCCTCAAGCACCATGACCAATGCCTCTAGTTTAGTTGATTTGAAGACTTTACACAAGACTGATGACCAAGGACCATGCAATGTCACTCAAAGCCTCAAGTTTTTTTTTTTTTTTTTTTTTCTTTAAGTAGAATGTATAACCCTAGGAAATTATGTAATATGAATGGGTCAAACAATATAAAGTCCTTTGTAAAAACAAGTCTTTTGTGGTAAGAAATGTTTGTTTGTGGTAGAAAATTTCATTTGATTCGTGAATAGTGATTTTAATGCGAATCATTGAGATTGAATAAATGCAACCTGTGTGTAAACTGTAGAAAACATTCCACGACATTTGTTCTTAGACTAGCCTATGTTCCTGCTGGTAGTAGAAATCGACCAACATCTGTTCCTGCTGGTTGGCATAATCCTGCTGCTAAACCTATGACCAGACCAAAAAGCCATTATTTTCAACAGTTTAGTAGGCCTGGCTCATATAACCAAATGGATATGGATGGGGGAAGATGGAGAACTGCTGTTAAGACCTCAGCAGGTTGTTCTTGGCAAAGTAACAGGCCATATATGCATTGGGGATCCAAGAACAATGTGCGATCTCACAATCTACAGGGTTTTTCTCATATTGATCCACAAGGCAGGCCCAAGTCAGTTCTGACTTGGGTCTCCCATGTATACTAATGTTGTACTTTCTTTTGTATATTGTAGGACAATCCTCATACAAATAAAGATTTAGGTATTGTTGATAGTGGTTGTTCCAGAAGCATGACAGGTAATAAGGAGAAATTGGCTGACTTTGTGAAGATTAAAGGAGGAACTGTCACTTTTGGAGGTGGAGATGGTAAAATCACTGGAAAAGGCACCATTAGGACTTCCAACTTCAATTTTGAGAATGTTTATTATGTGGAAGACTTCAGAACTTTAATTGTTCTCTGTGTCAACAAATCTGTGATAACCAAGACAAAGTCCTTTTTATAGACAAAGATACCTGTGTTCTCCTTTCAAATCCAAGGAGTTCCAACTACCTGACTCAAGTCGTTGTTCTCAAGAGTCCAAGGAGACACAATTCTCAACTGCTTCAGTTGATTTGACATCCCTTCGAAAGAGAAAATCAAGTGTTTGTTGGCAAAAGCATCCTTAGATGAGTCCACAAAATGGCATAAAAGGATGGCTCATGTGAACTTCAAAACATGAACAAGCTGGGCAAAACATGGATTAGCAATGGCTTCCTTCCAAACTCTTTCAAATGCAAACATCTGTGTTCCTGCAACAAAGGAAAGCAACATAAGGCCTCCTACAAGTCCATCACTTCAGTCAACCCACCATTTCCTGAGCCTCTCCAGTTACTATCATATGACCTTTTTGGTCTACTCCATCAGAACATTGATCACAAGCCTATTCCTCGGTGTTACAGAAGACTTTTAGCAGGTTAGCGGGTTTTCTTTTGGGACTAAGGAGATGAAAACTTTTAAATCCTTGGGTATTTCATTACTTTTGTTGAAAAACCACTCACCAAAAAGGTTAAGGATATAAGGTGTGACAATGGGACAGAGTTTAAAAATTCTAACTTAATTGAACTCTGTAGGTCCAAGGGGATTAAAAGGGATTATAGTGTTAACAGAAGAAGGTTGACATTTGGAATCAGCAGTTGACCACTTGGAATTAGTGCTAGCAGCACTAATGAATATGTGCTGGAGTGTGTAGACAATGCAGTGAACTCTTGAATCAATAGCTAAATCACCCTTCACATCAATCTTAAGTGACATAAGCTTGTTATACAAATCCTCAAAGCTTAAGAAATCAAGACACCCTTTGTTTTTAAGGTGTTGCCACTGTACTAAGAAGGTGTAGAGCTCTAATGAGAACTTCATGTGTTGCAGGTCTTCATTATTCTGGAGAGTCTTGCTGCAATTTTGATTAAGTGAACATCGCACCTTCTGAAACCTATCAATAAATCCCATTGTGCAAACCCTCAGATTCAATATCTTAAAGTCTTGCAAACTCCCTGCTTGAGCATATGACTTCCTCATTTTCTTTGACTCTTTATTCCCTCCAAATCTGGCTTTTACTGCCAACCAGATATCCTTAGCATCATCAAGATGATGAAAGTCAGCAATGTGATCCTCTGGAAGAGACTGAAGTAGAATGTTCATAGCTTTTGTCTCCATCGTGGACAGCAATTATCTTCCAAAGTGGACAGGAGGAAGAATCATTATGATGCCTCTTAGGATCTTTGCCGGTCCGTTTTCTCTGTTTCCATAAAGAACAATGTTCCACACAGATTGTGATCACAGTTCATTATCCAATATTCCATCTTCATTGCCCACGTTTCATACTCGTCCTTCTTTAAATAAGGAAATTTGGCATTACTGCTGGAAACAATGGTTGAATTATATTGCTGGAATTGAGGCTGATTATTTTGAGAGGGTTGTGCGGAGTGGGAAGTTTGTGACTCAAATACAGGTTCAGTCCTGGTAGAGTAACGTAGTGACTCTGGGATAAGTTCTAGTATGGACAGACATGAGAAGTAATAGATAGACTCATGCAAACGTAATTCTAGGAGAATTAGTTTATGGTTTCATATCTATAAATGAAACCACACTGTTTAGGCTAGTAACAAGATTAAACAATCAAGAAACAGTTTTACGATTAATAGAAAAGATCCATAGAGGATCAAAGTATTGTTTTTAGTAATTCTTCTTTAGCACTATTGTTTATTTTCCGCGTGAACAATAGATTGTTTTGTTAGAGTCTCTCACAGAGTTACTTTTGATTACATTAGTGCTCTATATCCTTCACAGGCTTAAAAGATCTATCTAGGGCTGAGACCTACAATAACTCCAGAAAAGCAAGCGTATTGATTGCTACATTCGGGGTTTAGCTCCTGCAATTAGAAGAACAATGGAAACCAGCCCGTGTTAAAAGTTTTTCCATTGCTGCTAAGGAACCCCAGCAAGATCTAGATGTCGTGACAAGTACTTTTTCTTTCATCAATCGTTTTCTACTGTAATATTTATAACACCCTGTGTTTTCAAGTCATTGACGACGTCGATAAATCCACAATGTACCTTTTGTATTGTACGCGTTTGCTTTAAATCGTAAATATTAAGCTAAATCGCGTAAGCTAAAAATTAGCGTTCAATGTAAACATGCATCAAACAATTAAATGTTTACATCAAGCAAGGGTTATATAATTATTTTGAGAATAATTATTAACTTTGTTCATTTTATTTTTATCGGATACGTAAAGTGTATACGTTTCACGATAAATTGCGTTTAGGCACTCCCGGAACCACCAAAACTTTTCTACGCTTCAACAAATACCCACATTTATATACCCAAATACCAAAAATTACTAAACAACAACACATATATCATCTTATTGCTGAAATTAAATGCCATTGATTCAAAGATGTAGAAAAATTCACACTTGGTCAGAATTTGGCAACATACCTCATTAAAGCCTACCCATGCCTTGTCTATTTGACCAAGACTATGACCATGACTTCCCTAAAACCCTCTTTATGTCTCTTTGACTATCTATGATCATATATATACATGCATATCAAGAGATAACACATAGATAACATAAAACACTTGGTGAAAAAGCTACAAACACTCTCTTGTCCTCCTTACAAGCCCACGGCTCACTAAGCCATTCCAAACAATCCATACAAAATTTATATAACCTATTTTCATACACTCTCATATCATATCTAAGATACCTCAAAGTATTTTGAAGCCTTGATTAATATATTGCATAGTCTATTGAAGCAAGAAACTCAAGAATTGGGTTTTTCATTTGGAAACTAGGTTTTCCCTGAGTATAATCTTGGGTTTAAAGTCTAAACAAGTATTAGCATCTTATTTTCATCATCCATACATCACTCATTAAGGTATCTTAAGCCCTTAAACTTTCATTTATATGATATATTGCATATGTGATATTTATTAAAGGAAATCCACCATTAGACATGGTTTAATAAACTTGTAAACTTGGAATTTTCTTGTAAATATAGTTTTATGAACTTATACACATGTTTTATGGTTAGTAATATGAAGTTATAAATGGATACCTAAGTATTTTACAATCTTAATTAAGCTTAAAAAGTCTAAAGTGGTAAAACATAAAAAAAACAAAAATAAAAAACCCTAGGGGGTCCAAAAATGACTGATGAATATTAGTTTTAAACATTCTGTCCCCAAAGCGTTATAAAAATATACTTATTTTATGTTTTTATAAGATAATACATTTCATGACGAGTCCCAAAAAAGTAAGATACTGTTAAACGAGATTAATAACGAAAAAGTTACGTTACAAACGAGTTCATACCTAATTAAACGGAGATATAAAAATAATTCAATACATAAAGTTTGATATTTATTTAATAAATAATACATATTTTTATGATTCCAAAATGATAAGAATCGTAATTTTTCAATTAATAACGAACAAGTTATGAATTTCGCGAGTTTACGACAATTAATACTTTTATAAAACTATTTTTATAAAAGTTACTATTCATGACAGAAAGTTATATTTTTGTAAACCTCATAAAATTATATAACTTTCAAAAACGAGAACGTCCTCTAAAGAATCGTTAAAAACGGAGCTATAACGAATAAAATACGACATTTACGGTTTTACGACAACGAAACAATTTAAATAAAGTCACGTCTGATTGAACATAAAAGTTACTGTTCACCAAAAAAGGGTCAAAATAGATCGAAAATGACAAATTATGATAACTCGATCCTATTACGAAAAGATGGGCATAAGAAACGTCCAAAATCGGGCTAAAAAACGCAAAAGTTTGGTAGCTAAGTATTTACTAAAACGTAATATAAACGTTTTTACTTATTACACGTAATTTGAACCACAACAAAACCTAGTATGGTGATTGAACTCTATAGAATTATATATGGTTATCCAATGTGTACTATATTAACTAGGAGTTTCATAATGAGGCCGTTTCTTCGATGGCGTAAATCGACGAGTTGTTGGATTTACGATTTAAAGTGGACCTAAACTCCCTCGAACGTCATGTCACGACCTCTAAATTATGATAGCCTGAGACGATAGTATGATGTAACACAAAAGATTATATTCAAAGTACTCGGTACTTATACGACCAAATGATAAATTAGGGTTGCAATTTCGATCTTTTACGTGACCCTTTATCTTGCGATAGTTTGATAAAAACTCAGGTGAGTTCATAGCCCCACATTTTTACGATTTCAATGATTTATAATTATGGGGTGGAAACATGCTTTGTTTTACAAATTGGACGCAAGTATTGATTACATGTTTGCCTAAGTAGCGATAACCCAATTAAGCCCATTATCATGAACTGTCAATTGCATATATGTAGTTGGGTAGAATTACATTTATATGAGCGCAGAATGTTATTTAATAATCTAATTCGGGAAACGACCTCCCCGTTCGGGTGACTAAGCTATCACACCCCATGAGAACGAACTTATAGCAGTCGAATTTTGGGATGTTTTTCCGGGTTAACAACTAATCGGAGCAGAAATTGCAATATATAGTTTTTAATTGCAAGAAAGATCGTCGAAAGCTTCAGTGTCATGAGCTTTAGTGTAAATGTAATCAATTTTTGTGAGATCTCATGTGTATGCATTATCACTAAAAGTAATGCGGTCCCTGCGATATTATGATATTATCAAACCTATGAATTCACCAACAAGAGAGAAAACATTGACATTTTTAAGCAATGGTGTTCAGGAGATCAAAAGGCATGGGAATGCCCAGGGAAGCATTGGGTTAACATTATGGATTGCATCGCTTAAAGATTTAGGTGCATCATATTTTGGGAAATGTATTGTCAACTTTAGTAATATTCAACAATGAACAAGTAAAGCTATAATGCCTTTTGTATTAAGTCTTTCAATTTAAATCCAATGTATCATTATTAAACAACTTTTTTGTGTCGTTACTTATATAGCTTGTGCAATTGATCTGAGAGAAACATCCCCGGAACCCTTATTCCCGCTGCGACCTATTTGTAGTGTTACAGATTGGTATCAGTGCCCAAGGTTTAGAGAACCAGGTCAAATGTATTTTTTTCTGTGACATAACCGTTTTTCAAACATTGGCATACATAAAAAGTGTTATTTATGTGCCACACACTAAGTGTTTCATTAGTTAGTTTTACTAGATCTTACATGGACACACAAGTTGATTGCATTAGTGGGACAAGATGCAATTCATAATTGATACTTACGATTTTATATTATAGTACGTATATTACTATATAAGGATATTTGTATATATACAAAGATGAGTTTTGCATTCTTTTTGCGCAACTCTGCAAATTATTTATATATAGGGTATCTATATAAATAGGGGAATATTTCTTTAGGCAAGGTAGTACGATAAACTCGTAGGTCCTAAGCGCTACCTAAACATTAAGCTATCGAATATGATACCTTACCATCATTCATTTATGCCATAAGAATGCAATACTCTCTATTTACCATACCACCTTTATATAATATATTTATATTAAGATTAAATTTTGGGCTCGCTGCAGAGCGGTTATGTTATTCATTAAAAGAACGATTTCCATAAACGTCTGTTATATTAATTCTGAGCCATGGAGATTCCATTGAGCTTCTGATGAGGAGCTAGAGGAACTAATGAAGGATCAGCCTCTATCTGCTGATGCCTCACCTACAGCCTTATCACCAGGCTACATTGCTGACTCTAATCCGGAAGAGGATAAGGAGGACCCTGAGGAGGATCCTGCTGACCATCCTGCCGATGGATGAGACAATTATGATAATGAGTCATCTGATGATGACAACGATGATGATGATGTTGAGAAGAATGAGGAGGACGAGGAGGAGGAGGAGCATCTAGCTCCGGCAGACCCTTCTGTTGTACCTACAGATGACCCTGTCCCCTCAAGCTGAGGATGCAGAGACAGTTACGACTGATGAGTCTGCTCCTAGGCCACACACACCATATCATTTTGCTCTCTGAGACCAAATCCCGTACAATACGGATGTCTATTTAACACCATACTCCACGATCACCATCTGCTAGGGCAGTCATTACCAAGTTTGCTGCTACACTACCTTCATCATCCCCACCACCAGAGAATGTTGAGTCACTTAAAGATAACGTAAGAGTCTAGCATCTAGAATCTTGAAAGGCACCCTGGCCTATAGACAAATAGATTTGTCAGTATAGCTTGTTTTGTATTATATTCCACTAAACTTGAGTAATACATTCCGGTTGGTAGTGTTATAATAAAAAAGCTGTCACATTTTACTCATTAAACGATGGAATTAAGTATTAACCTACGCTGTTGGTTATGATATAGCACTGTATGATGGGGATTTATTTATGCCATGGTTGCTGTTATCTTATATCTATGCATAACGTGGTCTCACCTTACCTACTTGTTGGGATCACGGAGTGTTATGATTTTCCCTTGAATAAAACTTCATATACATTTTGTTCCCTGTGATTTTCAGGAAACAATGACAACTGTTAATCAAGGGATGAGTGTTGAGGAAATTGAGCGGGTTGTAGCCCAGCGAGTGGCTAATGCTATCGAGGCTATTGCCATTTATGAGACGAAAACCAACATGGCCCGTAAGTCAATAAGCCAGACCGAACAACAAGAATGCAAGGTAGCAGAGAATGCTAACAACAAGAGAAAGTGGGAAGGTAACCACAATGGGCAATGTACTGTAAAGGGCGGGAATTGCAAGAAGGTTGGCCACATGACCCGGGAGTGTAGGAATCCTACTGCTGCTAGGAATCAACAAACTCACACCTGTTATGAGTATGGAAGTCTGAGACACTTCAAGAGTAAGTGTCCAATAGTGAAGTTTCAGAAACGTGTGGACAAAAAGATCAGCACTCTTTCTGAACGCCAGGCTGAGAACAAGAGGAAGTTGAATAACACTTCCAAGAACAATCAGAACCAACAACAGCCGAACAAGAGGCAAAATACTGGCAAAGCTTACGCTGCAGGGCACGGGGAGAAGAAATATTACGGCGGGTCCAAGCCGTTGTGTCCTAAATGCAACTATCATCATGATGGTCCATGTCCTCCCAAATGCCACAGGTGCAACATAGTGGGCCATCTGGTCCGTAACTGTAGGAGACCTACAAATGACAATACTACTAACCACCAAAGAGGCACGGGGACAAGTCAAAAGGCTAATTGCTATGAATGTGGGAATCAAGGGCACTACAAGAGGGATTGCCCAGAGCGAAAGAACCGAAGTCATAAAAACCAAATTGGAGGTACTGGAGCACATGGAGTGGTGCATACCTTAAGAGAAGGGGAAACCGATCAAGACCC
The DNA here is from genome assembly GCA_026074375.1 of Tanacetum coccineum. Taxonomy (NCBI): domain Eukaryota; kingdom Viridiplantae; phylum Streptophyta; class Magnoliopsida; order Asterales; family Asteraceae; genus Tanacetum; species Tanacetum coccineum. Next base: position 20,286 of record BQNB010052725.1, on the reverse strand, counting down.
TCACAACATTAAAGATGAGATCAAAGCTTAAAAGAGAAAGTTGTCTCGCTTCGCCTAATAAATCCTAAGTTGAAACTATCTTAGACTTTATCTCCAGGAGTTCTCATTGTATTTCCCTTAAATTTCAGTTGTACGAATGATTTCAAATTATCTATCAAATTATCGTATTATGAGAATTTCGTCAATATTAACTTAGGTTCCTTATTTACTCTTACAAACTACTCTCACGAATATCATGAAATTATAACGCTATTTTGACGAAAATGAGCAATGCATCGTTAGTCCTAAATTATACATGGCCTGATCAACTATGTATAATTCAGGAAGGTACCATGCCGTGCTGAGAGTAGTCACTCTAAAAACCTCTTGTTAAGAAAATAATTTTCTACTTATATCATGTTTTGTGTGCGTATTCATAGAACGCGTTTACTTTTGGAAATCGAATTAGTAACCATATCAACTAAGCAGACCTTCACTCCGTCTTACTATAAAGTTGGCATCATCTTATACCAAATCCTAAGCCGAGAAGCCAAGACACATTACTAGTCGCCCTAAGACAATTTCGCTATCGAATTTGCTCGCCATTAGAGAATCTCTTAAACCACCCATTCAACATAAACTTAATGCCTAGTTTCGATGCTATAATCTGTATGGATTGGTTGGCGAAGTACAAAGCGGTCATTGTATGTGCCGAGAAGATTGTTCGCATTCCCTGTGGAAATGGTTACTTATCACTACACGGTAATGGAAGTATCAAGGGAAATTTGATTCGATTAAACATCATTTTCGTGCACTAAAATGAAGAAGTAATGACAAAAGGATTTCCTATCGTTTTTGGCATATGTCACTGCAAAGGAGATTGAAGACAAGTCAGAGAAGAAGATACTTAAAGTGTGCCAATAGTTCCAGATTTTCACTGGTGTTTCCCTGAGGACTTTTCAGGGTTTCATCCGACTCGACAAGTGAGTTTCAAATTGTTTGGCTACCTGGTGCTGCTCCTGCTAGCATACGGGCAACTTATCGATTGTCCGCCATCCGAATTGAAAGAGTTATGGAGAACTAAAAGGCTGTCCGACAAAGGCCGTATAAGACCTCAGTTCATCACCCTGGGGATCTCCCCAGTCTTGTTTGTCGAGAAGAAGGATGATCATTCGGATGTGCATTGACTATACGGGAATTAAACAAAATGACAGTGAAGACCAGTTTATCCACTTCCCAAGAATTGATGATTTATTTTGAAATCAGCTCCAACGGGTGAGTGTATAATCGGAAAATCGACCTAAGGTCAGGTTATCACCAATTGAGGGTTCGAGAAGAAGACATTCCGAAGACTGCCTTCAGAACTCGTTATGGCCATTACGAATTTCAAGTTATGCCGTTTGGTTTGACAAACGCACCTGCCGTATTCATGGACCTTATGAATCGGGTGTGCAAACCATATCTGGATAAATTCGTGATCGTCTTTATTGACGATATTCTGATATATTCGAAGAACAAGGAAGAACATGAAGAACACCTTAAGCAAATCTTAGAATTGCTTAAGAAGGAGGAGTTGTATGCCAAGTTTTCCAAATGTGAATTTTGGATTTCCAAAGTACAGTTCCTCGGTCACGTGATCGATAGTGAAGGAATTCATGTGGACCCAGCCAAGATTGAATCCATTAAGGATTGGACATCTCCTAAGTCACCAACGGAGATTCGTCAATTTTTAGGTCTTGCTGGATACTATCGAAGATTTATTGAAGGGTTTTCAAAGATCGCCAAACCTATGACCAAGCTCACCCAGAAGAAGGTTAAGTTTGAATGGGGCGATAAACAAGAAGCAGCTTTTCAACTGTTAAAGCAAAAGTTGTGTAGTGCACCAATCCTTGCATTACCTGAAGGAAGCGAAGATTTCATCGCATACTGCGATGCCTCGAAGAAGGGTTTGGGCGCTGTGTTGATGCAGAGAGAAAAAGTGATTTCTTATGCATCACGCACAGGTTTGAAGATTCATGAGACGAACTACACGACTCAAGATTTAGAACTTGGTGCGTGGCTGTTCGCCTCAAGTTCTGGAGTACATCATTTTTATGGACTAAGTGTACGGTGTTCACCGATCACAAGAGTTTGCAACACATTTTAGATCAAAAAGAGTTGAACATGAGGCAACGCCGATGGTTAGAATTGCTTTTATGTGATGATTACAGATTTGCGTATTCGTTATCACAGGGGGAAGCTAATGTCGTTGCTAATGCTTTAAGCAGAGATGAGATCGAGAACCAAACCGTTAAGAGTTCGAGCATGGTTTTGGATCTTCCAAACAGATCTTAAATGCTCAGAACGAAAAGAGGTTAAAAACCAGAGAACATTAAGAGTGAAGACGTTGGGGGAATGTTGATTGAAAATGCTAAATTTCCAGAAGCAATTAGAGAACAAAAGTTGGAACCACGTGCGGATGGAACCCTGTGCCTCAATGGCCGGAGCTGGTTACCTTGTTATGGCGATTTGCGAACGGTGATCATGCATGAGTCCCACAAATCAAAGTACTCTATACATCTGGGTTCCAACAAAATGTACCAAGATATGAAGAATCTATATTGGTGGCCCAACATGATTGCAGAATAGCCACTTATGTTAACAAGTGTTTGACCTGTGCTAAGGTCAAGGCTGAACATCAAAGGCCATCAGGATTGTTGGTACAGCCTAAGATTCCCGAATGGAAGTGGGACAACATCACTATGGATTTTGTCATAAAGCTTCCTAAGACGTCTCAAGGCTATGACACAATTTGGGTGATCGTTGACCGACTCACTAAGTCTGCGATCTTCACACCAATGAGAGAGACCGATCCTTTGGATAAAAATTGCAGATGGTACAGGATCCTAAAGGAGGTGGTCACGAAGGCTGGGTTACGTCTCAATCATTTGTGATCGCGGACCCGAGATTCGCATCAAATTTCTTGGAGGTCACTTATGAATGCTTTGGGTACAAACTTGGCTATGAGTAAGCGTTCCATCTACAAACAGACGGGCAATGTGAGAGACGATTACCAACTATGAAGATATGTTGCGTGCTTGTGCAATCGACTTTTGGATAAAGTGGTTGGGTTAACCATTTGCCATTAGTCGAGTTCTCATATAACAATAGTTATCACGCTAGCATCAAGGCCGCACCATTTGAAGCACCTTTATGGTCGAACAGTGTCGTTCACTGTTTGTTGGCACTGAAGGTTGGAGAAGCTCTAATACTCGCGGTCCAGAACTTAATTTCAAGAGACCACTGAGAAAATCATTCAGATCAAGCAAAGGATGCAAGCCGCTCGTGATCGACAGAAGAGTTACGCTGACTATAGCGTAAACAAATGGAATTCCAAGTCGGGGATAAGGTTATGCTTAAGGTCTCGCCTTGGAAAGGGGTCGTACGTTTTGGCAAACGGGGGAAGTTGAACCCTAGGTATGTTGGACCTTTTATAATTCCTTATTCAAATGAAGAAGTGACCTAATTCATTTCAATAAGATGATCATAAATCGTCTTACCTAAGCATAAAAACATGATATGGTAATGTGTAGAAAATGATATGATCATGAATGGTTAGATAATATTGAGATGTTAATTGTACTGACATTTATATAATCGAGAATGAAAATTTATGTTGCAAAGGTATGAGGAGAGTATTTAGAGTTTGAACATAATAGAATTAGTAGAATTTGACAAACGATGTCGAGTTTTGATATCATCAGATAACAAGATGTAACGGAATTATTACTTTTATTTCATGGATATACGAAAATTTACCATATGAAATAGTGTTGTACTTCATTAGCTACATCGTCTCGAGATTTAGTTGAGAGATTGAGTGATGTCGAAAAATAGATGTGGATATTTAGCACGAATTTGATCTTCACGTTCCCATGTAAATTCAGAGTTCCACCTTACTTTGACTATAGGGATGCATCTTTGTCTTAGTTGCTTGATTTCTTGATCCATAATCTCCACTGATTCTTTCATATAGTTAAGTTTATCATCAAGCCAAATTTCCATTTCTTAGGTAATCGATGTGGGATTCGTACTTAAAGCTTTTCTTAGTAACGTAAGTAGTACCGTAGTTGTTTTTGAAGAGCACTAACTTTTTGTAATGCCCTTTCTCTCTACAGGCATGACAAGTTACAGACATTGATAGCAGGTTGCTTCCCGTGGCTGGTCCTTTGCTTCTGCAGTTCCTGTCAGTGACCCCCTGTTGCACAATTTCGAACCACTGATAGTGCAAAACTCCTGTGTGATGCAGAGTGCATTGCTGTGTACTAATGGGCGGTTTCCATGGTAAGTTTTGGTAGGATAAGTCCTAATAGTTTCTTGTCTTCTATGCTGCTGTTGGTGGTAATCATTGTTATGGTTGTTTTTATTGTTGTTGTCTTGGTAGTTGTTGTTATTGCGATTGTTGGAGTGGTTATTGTTGTTGTGTTTGGGATAGTTGTTGTTGGTGGTGGTGTTCCCTCTATCTTCAATCTTTCTTTTGTGATCGTTGATTCCTTTTCTTGCTACTGGAGTTCCACTTGTCCTGGTGTTTTTGTTAGTATTGTCAGTATTTGCCATTGATGCAGCTTGTGCTTTCAGAGCTGAGGAAATGCCATTATTAATTAAGGCTAAACACGGGTTTAGCATTTGTTTCTCATTATCATCATACCTCATAAGGTCCATTTGAACTCTTTATGTTCTTACAACTTTCATTTATATGCATATGATAATTCTTTATAGCTTAAATCACCATTTAGGATTTTATCATGAAAATGAGATTTCTACTTGAAATGATCATATGGATTACTTTTATATATGTTGTGTTATTACATATATCATGTTAAAAAGGATGATAAAATATTGTATCATGTTGTTTTAATGTAAACATGATCATGGGTTAATTAGGTGTGTACTGGTGTTTATTAATATGTTTCAAGCTAAAGAAATACTTATGACAAGTTAAGGTTAATTATGGACCTATGTTAATGTTGTATGGTTGCTAATATAAGGATGATATATAATATATATGAAATATAAGACATATGGTGGGTTACAAAAGTGGAAAAATATGAAAACAAAGATATATATGGACTTAACAAACTAGCAATCAACTTCTGTCCAAAATTCGACATTTAACATATCCATTTTATATTTTTATAAGATAAAACATTTCACGACGATTCCAAAAAGGTAAGAAACTTGTCAAACGGATTAATAACGAAAAAGTTACGTTAAAATAAAAGTTATAGTTTATTATTGATAGAAGTAAAAGAATTTTTTATAAAAACATTTTTATAAAAACTTTAAAACAGCAAGTGATGATATTTTTAATAATATACACATTTTTTAGGATTCCAGATAATGATAAGAATCGAAATTTTTAAAATTAATAACGAACGAGTTTGAATTTCGCGAGTTTACGACAATTAATGCTTTTATAAAAGATACTATTCATGACTGTAAAGTTATATTTTGGTAAAACTCATAAAAATATAGAACTTATTCAAATACGAGAAACGTCCATCGAAAGAATCATTAAAAACGGTGCTATTACGATTAAAAAAGGACATTTTCGAGGTTTTACGCACAACAAACTACGAAATTTATAAAACTCATGTTGTCATGAACAGTAAAAGTTATGTTCCATCAGGGCGGAAAATTTTATGAAAATGTCAAATATGATAACCCGTTTAATACGTAAAGATGGACATAAAGAAACGCGTAGAATCGGGTTTAAAACACGAAAGTTACGCCAAGTTTTACTATAACGGTAATTATAAACTTTTTAACGTATTAAACAACAATTGACAAAACCAATAGGTTGGTGTTTTAAGTATATAGAATATTATGTGGTTATCAATGTTACTATATTATAAGGAGGTTTCATAATGAGGCCTTTCGGATGGCGTTTCGACGCTGTTGTTGAATTTTTTGTACGATTTAAAGGTCCTAACTCTCAGAACGTCCATGTCATGACCTCTTTAATTATGATAGCCCGAACGATAGTACGATATAATCTATAGGATTACATTCAATGTTATCAATTAAAGTACTCGGTACTTATACGACCTATCGAGTGTTATTTAGGTTTGCATTCGATCTTTTACGTGACGCATTAGCTGCGATATTTTGGATTATCAGGAACTCAAGGTGAGTTCATAGACCCGTTTTACATGTTTTGTTTTACAAAGTTTTTAGGGTGAAAAATGCAATGTTTTACAACTGGGACACAAGTGGTTAAGTTTTATATTATGATTACATGTGCCTAAGTAGCGATAACCCAATCTGAGCCCATTATCATGAACTGTTAATTACGAGCGCGAATGTTATGAATAGATCTATTGGGTTTGACAACCCCGTTCGGGTGATTAGCTATCACTAGCGAAACGAACGTATACCATGTCGAATATAGGATGTTGCGGGTTAGAACATCACCACGGGCAAACGGCCATTAATTTGGCATCCATACATGTCAAGCATCAGTGTCATGAGCTTAGAGCAACGTAATTTACTTTATATGTATATCTGATTGTTGCATTATATACACCTTGGGAGTCTTGTGGTCATACAATATATGATTTATCAAACCTATGAATTCACCAACATTATGTTGACGCTTTTTAAAGCAATGTTTTTCAGGGGGTCAATAAGCACAAGGTGCGATGGATACATTGGTGGTTTTGATTTGGATGTCATGCATTAAAGATTTTGTCGCATTTCATTTTGTTATCTGTTATGGGCTGAAAATCTTTGTATTTTGATCAAGTGAACAAGTTAAGCTTCGGGCTTATGTAACAATTACTTTGTTAAATCCAATGTATCGTTTTCAAACGACTTTTTGGTCGTTCTATATATATCTTGTGTTATTGATCTATGAAGTAACACGCCCCGGACCCTTATTCCGCTGCAACCCAATTTGGGGGTGTTACATGTTTGGTGAACGAGCTTGGATTTATCTCAATGATTTTTCAAGATCGGAAATTCTGTAGTAAGCAAAGGCAATCTTATATTTTGCCTAGCTGTTCTTTAAGGGTTTTGATAATCTGAGTATGGATTTCTTGAGTTCGGTCTTAGATCGTCACGGTTCTTCATATGTTCATTCTATCAATACGTCATTTCCTCCATTATACTCGATGTGGGAAGATAAACTTCTACCGGTTCGCTTCGCGATTCTATTCACACAAGTGAGGATTCAGCTCTAATATTTTTCCTCGAAAACTCTAAGTTACTGATTGTGTGTGTGTGTTCTGGTTGTGTTGTGTTTCCCCCGCTCTTGTGTAGGTAAGCTTAGTTCTTATACGCACGCTTAAAAAATGTGTCAGATAGTGTTATCAATGCATGCACCTGATATTCTCAAGACTTATTCTCTATCACTTGTGTATAATGTGTGCTCATGGTGTTCCGCGATACAGAATGCAAATATCTGAGTGTATAGTAGATGTATCGTATTAGAATCTGAGCGTGAAGATCCGATGGTTCGAGTACCACCTCGCCTAGTAATTTCACTTCGGTCATTCGACTGTCATCGTATTAGCGAATTCATCACTGAGTATATGCTATATCTCACTGTGATTGTTGTTCGTAGTTCCTGATGAGCACAGGAATTACCGGAGCCTCGCTCCTCCTTGAGTGGTCCCCATTACGATCAAAGTCGTTCAGGCACTACCTCGGATCACTCCACTTAACTTCCAATATGCTGAAACAGATCTTTCTCTGCCACCATCCGCGCAATCCATCCTTTTGTCTAATTCCCACAACTTAGTAAATAGTGTAGTTGATTGTTACTGGTAATATCAGAGATGGAGGTATAAAATAGCTGGTGGAGTAATTAGGATCGGATGATTGAAATAGTAATTCCTTATTAGCATAAATAAAATTGCTTGTACGTCCTTCAAATACACCCCGTTTTATTGTAACCTAACTACCTCCAGCCCCCCATGGACGAATACTGGCTCCGGGATTATTAATTATCTGTTGAAGTCTATAGAGTTTTTTGAAGAGTTAAAAAGAAACTGGCTTCCTGCTGGAAAGGTGGGAAATAATCCGATGAGACCAAAGTATAGTTACGAATATTTATAGAGGAAAAAGCATCCTCGATATCGAAAGTAGAGCGATTGGAAGAAAATATCGTTCTAAAAAATGCTAAATATCATTATGTTATTTAATAATAGTATAATAGATAGTAATCTTTACATACTTGTTCCGGAATGTAGTGGCACGGAAGACTTTGATGGCTGAAAAAGAAATGTGGTTATAATAGATAGTATAATAGATATGTATCTTCTTTCTCTCTCTAAAACAACTCATCTCTAAAATGAAAACTAGATATTTTCTGAAAAGAAAATATCTATATATATGAGATATTTTCTGAAAATATCTAAATATATATATACCCCTACACATTTAATGTGACGCGCGGGATATTTAACTAGGACCCGGGCTCGGGTTTTGTTTGGGATTAAACCCGAAACATATACAATATTAGATTATCTATCGAGCCCGATTCCCGATAATATTTTATTACAACATTAACTAATTAAAGACCGAAGCTCCATCGTAGAGTGACCGAGCTTCCTTGTTCGACTCAATAAATTGAGGCTAACAATCTCCCCCGAAGTGAGGTCTTGAACACGGGAACGAGCTTCCTTTATTGACTCAATAAAATTGAGGCTAACAATCTCCCCCGAAGTGAGTTCATTGATGACACTCCTTCATGAGATCAGTGAGATTGCTTTTGTCGTTTAAGCTCGAGTGTTCTTGGTCTTTGTCTTCGTTGTAATCTTGTAGGCTTGTTCCTTCATGCTTTGCGATCTTGACTTTGAGCCTTTGTCATTGTTTTTATCGTCTTTGCCATCTTGCGATCTTTTGTTTTTGACCAACATGCTCATACTTTTGCATTATCTTGAAAGCTTCAAATCAGAGTTTGCGGAAGTCTTTGTCTTTAAATCTTGAGCTTTCTAGATAGTATGTCTTTGTAGATTGAGCATTTGAATGGGATTGAGGTTGCCGTTACCACCGTTTGACCTGCATGTTTACGTTAGTGATAAACGAGAAAATTGATTTGAAAATCAATCGACGTGTCACTCGTTAAAGAGTTTTTGTAACACATCGAGAGTGTCATGTTTTTATCAAAATTCATCAACCGTCAATTCATTTACTGGACCAAATCGATATCCAGTTGTCACAAGTTTGATTCATATAGAATCTCGCAAGTCACCTACCGCAGTGCTGTTTGATGATGACACTGGAAGGATTTCCATTCGTCATTGTGAATACTAAAGAGTATCACTCTGAATGTTCTGGCAAATATCACAATGATATTGCGTAGGACTCTTGATAACAGCTTGTGAACCTGATGATGTTCAACAAGTGTTTGAAATGGAATGTGTCCTAACGAGATTTTGATTGATCTCTTGGCTCTAGACTCGATTAGTGCATTTTGGTTTTAGTACTCGGAGGCTGGAGCAGATTGCCACCTATTCAATATCAACAATCTCGGAGTGAGATGTCAATAGATAACGTGTGTATCTCCGTGACAAATGAGACAAGTTTCTGTTGAGAGAAACCCGAATGGCTGGGAAGGGTTGTGCATTGCATCACTGGGTCCATGATGTCGTTTTCAATGTCAGCAATCAACTTGTGATTCTGACAGCATATGTATTGACCCGGTTTCTGCCTTAAGTTGTGTGGAGGGCTTCTTTCTTTAGACCCTTTATCCATACATTTCTTTTTAATTCTTCAACGCCTTCAATGCTTACCAAGACGTCATTACTAACACCTTGTTGTGATTGTTCCAGTGTTAACTCAATCTTAGTCGGCATTATTCCCATATACATTCATCTCCAATCATACCTAAGGACTGCTATTTCTAACTTTGGATTATCCTTGGGTAGATCCTCCGGTTCTGGTTGGATCATAGGATTGATTCCTAACCTAACCACCTTATGACTTCAGAATCGTCGTGAAATTAAGATGTTGTTGGGTATAAGATCGAACCATAAAACCTTTTCTTACTGTTCAGCACATTGAGTCGATTAGATCATATTTTAATTACATTTTCTCCCCTTATTTTAAATAATAAACACTTAGTTTTTTGAAATACCTTGTGATTAAAATATGTCTTGAAAATTCTGTGGGAGAAAATATTATCAGCATGAATGGTTTGGAACATTTTGATAATGTTTTGAATACATAATAATTGTCGTTGTTGATGTATCCAAGAACATTAAAACTTTGTTTTTCGAAAAACTCCCCCTCAAAAATAGGACCAATTGAAAAATTGTTGTCTTTTGAAAACATTGTGAGGGTTGGAGTGTTGAACACACAATTTTGAAAGATTATGAATTGTCATCGAGAAATTCTTGAAAAATTGTGTTCAACTTTTTGAAAAACCAAATGTTAGAGGACTTCTCTTCTAACGCTAAGGGTAAGCGCACTGATACGTACACTATCCTTTTTCTTGAGCTAAAAAACATTGAATGTCTTGTAAGAACAGCTCAAGACCGAGAAACGTTAATTTTCTCGTTGTGAGGATAAGTTATAAACCTTCCTTTATTTGAAGTCCGGGTTATGTACTGATATTTGCACATAAGCCATTTAGAAAATTAGAAATGACATGTTTTGAAACTATTTGCAACTCTCGCTCGAACTTCATTTACACACCCGTGTCAATGTTAATCGACATTTCTAAGCACGTAAATGTTATCGATTCCAAAACATGTCGAGAGAGATTCTTTCTGAAATTTTCTGTTTTTCTAATTTTTTTTTTTAAAGTTTTATATTTTTGTATTTTTACTTTTCTCATATATTTACATGGTGATGTTTGATGATGATATCAAGCAGTCTCATTTGTCAAAACCTCCAGATCAGCTGGAGTCAAACATCTCATACCAATCCTTCTGACAAGATACTTAAACCGATCCTCAGGAAGGGCTTTCGTAAACATGTCAGCTAATTGGTATTCAGTTCTGACAAAATATAATTCAATTATACCATTTTCAACCTGTTCCTTTATGAAATGATACCGAGTATGGATGTGCTTTGTTCGCGAATGCTGTACGGGGTTGCATGATATTGCTATGGCTGACTGAGAGTCGCAGTACAACGGTATTTTGTTGTAGTTGAAGCCATAATCTTGAAGTTGTGTCCTCATCCACATTACTTGAGCACAACTTGCAGATAATGCCACGTACTCTGCCTTTGCTGAAGACATTGCAGTGCAGTTTTGTTTCTTTGACATCCAACTTACTAGCTTATCACCAAGGAATTGTATCCCTCCAGAAGTGCTTTTCCGAGTATCAAGGCATCCGGCATGATCAGCGTCTGAAAATGCTGTTAGTTCAAAGCCATAATCCTTTGGATACCAGAGTCCCATGTTAATGGTACCCTTTAGGTATTTAAAGATTCTTTTAACCTCCTTGAGGTGCTTTTGAGTTGGTCATGCTTGATAACGTGCACAATAGCATACTGCTTGCACTAAGTCTGGTCTACTAGATGTCAAGTACATGAGTGACCCGATTTTACTATGATAATCAGATTGGTCTACGGGTTCTCCACTCAAATCTACATCTAGTTTGGGTTTAGTAGCCAATGGTGTACCAATGGAGTGACAATTGTCCATATTATGCTTTTTCAGAATTTCTAAAGCGTACTTGGCCTGATTGATAAAAATACCTTTTGGGGACTGGTGGATCTGAAGTCCTAAAAAGAATTTCATCTCCCCCATTAAGGACATTTAAATCTATTGTGGCATTAACTTTTTCAAATCTTTTTGAATAATTCGGGTTTGTAGACGCCAAGAAATTTATGATCATCTAACGTAAACTGCTCAATTAAAATATCCTCCCCCGTATTTTATCTGAATATACGTTGGGTTAATTGTACCTTTAGTAAACCTTTGACAACATTAAAGTTTGGATAATTACATCATACCAGGCTCCTTTGGAGCTTGCTTCAATCCATACAGAGCTTTCCTTAGAAGGTAGACTTTTTCTAGATGATCTGGATCAACGAACCCATCTGACTGAGCAACATAAACCTCCTCCTTCAGTGGACCATTAAGAAATGCCATTTTTACGTCCATCTGATAGATTGGAAAAGACTTGGTGTGTTGCGTGGGCAACGAAAATCCGAACTGCCTTCAAGCGAGCAACTGGTGCAAATGATTCTTCGAAATCAATACCCTCTTCCTGAGCGTTAACCTTTAGACTACAAGTCGTGCTTTGTTGCAATTACAGTCTGATCTTCATCCTTTTTGTTCTTCCATAACCACTTTTGCTTTATAATCATCTTGCCAAATGGTTTGTCGACAAGTTCCTAGACTTTTAGTCTGTCGAACTGATGAAGTGTATCCTGCATTGCTTCGATTCATGCAGAATCAGCCATGCTCCCTTATTGTTCCTTCGGTTCAACAATACTCCAACTCCCGTGAGCGCGAACATACACATTTCAGGATCTGTGGCAAGCTTACGTCTTGTTTAGCTGGCATGGTTGGATTTCCATGAATCTTGTTCTAAATGGATGATCTCTTGTCCATCGTTTATTGTTGTAATCATTGACTTTGTGTTGAAATAAATGCACATCGGTATATCAAATTTTGCGTGAGGAGGACTCACCAGTTTCTTGTATCCGAGTACAAAAAGGATTGATAAATTCATCTTCTTGAAATGATGCATTCGGTGCTTGATCATTATTGTTTTCCTCGGCTTGATTGTGTGTTGGAGTGTAATATTATTCAATTAAAGGACTGAAGAGAAATTCCAACCCTTGATGTGACGAATCTGTCTTTTCTGCTGTAGGAACAACATTTTGTCTTGGGGGCACGGTGACGCCTTTTGTCCTTGAGGAACGAGGCCTGAAGAGACATTTTTAACAGACATCTCTTGTCGTTGTGGTGCGAGGTCTAAACTGTTGTGATCAGACATCATTCTTGATTTCATCAAACTTGATATGAATGGACTCAACTAATGTGAGTTCTCTTGTTTTTTTGTAAACACGATATCCCCTTCGACTGAGTAGTAATATCCCACCATGACACATGACCCCATTTTCTTTCATCTTATCCAAATTTTCCCCATCTCTATTAATGTAACAAATGCAAATCAAAGATGTTGGAAAGATTTTTTATTGAAGTTTCCTGTCATTATGAAATGTGATACGCATCTTTCACTGAGCCGATATGATGGAATGATCTGTTTGGATAGCATTCGGTTTTGCACCAAGCTTCAGCCTAAAATGATAATGGAAGCTTAGAAGCTAAAAGCATCGTTCGAGCAACCTCAACAAGTGTACGGTTCCGTCTTTCGACAACGTTGTTCTGTTCAAGTGTTCGAGGAGTGGAAGTCTGATGTTCAATGAATTCTTCTTTGAAATAAGCATGAAGTGTCTTGTTCAAGAACTCTGTGCCTCTGTCAGTACGGGCACTAATAACTTGAGCTTGAAGATTGCGTTAAATCATCGTGAGTAAGTCTTTGAGAACTTCTGGTGTTTCATCCTTGGATCGTAGAAAAAGAGTCCAAGTGTATCTTGAATAGTCATCAACAATCACCAGAATATATTTCTTCCCATTTATGCTTGCAACCCGCATTGGACCACACAAGTCTATGTGAAGCAAATTCAGCCTTCCTTTGGAACTTGGAACAGCTTTTGACTTAAATGAGATTCTTTTTGCTTTACTTATTTCACAAGACGAACAAAGTTGATCCTTGACATATTTCAACTTAGGTAATCTGTCACAATATCTTTCTTTGAGAGTAAGGTGATGTATATCGAAGTTAAGATGAGAAAGTCAACGATGCCATAGACCATGCTTGAGTTGTAAGCTTTATCCATGAAACAAATTGGAGATGATTGAAGTTGTTTTCTTGAAGATATATTGTGTAGAGATCGATCCACGATTACCAGTTAAAAATCGTTTCCCGCTGAAGAATCTCTCACAAAACAAGAATATCCTAAAAGCAACCTCCAAATCCCCCCCCCGCCCCCCCCCCGCATCACAGAATTGACCAACTGAGAAAAGATTGTGATTTAGGCCTTCGACGCAATAAACCCGTTTGATCGTGACATTTCCTTGATTTAGATCTCCATAACCAAGAATTAGAGCAAATTGATCATTTCCAAAATGAACAGTACCCAAAAATTTCTCAACAAAATTACACAACAGCTTGAGAATTGGCCCTCAATGTTCTTTGTGCATCAGAGTCAACAATGAATAGGATAGTTGACAACTGCAAGAGAAATATAGTACGATGGAACATTGAACCAATTGGATCCCTAAGGAATTGGATATCTTCAAGACATAGTAAGTCCTAGAGACCCAGTCAATAGGGACTAATACTTGTTGATACATCATCTTTCCTGATCTTAGGTATCCATTTCTTTTTGGTCCTAAGAGGCTTTTGTGTCCATGTATATCCTGATGGACATGTCTTAGCTATCCACCATTTCCATTCCTGATTTGTATTCTCATACAACTCCTTATAGTAACTCTTGGATTTCTAATTGGTATCTGATCAACTGTTTTCTTATGGGGTGTTGCAACAGATTTGTTCGCTTTTCTCTTGGGTTTACTAGCACTAATAGGCACTACCTTAGGCTTCTTAGTTCTAGCGTTCACGTCATTCAAGTATCTAGAAACACAAGCATCATGATTAGAATTAAACACACATTTTCCACATTCAGCACAAACAGCATTCACATTCGAAGTTCTGGAATTTGAACTGTCATTACACACAGTTACAGACTTTGTTTTCTTAGAAATACTAGAAATCCTATGATGGTCTTCTACTTCCTTCTTTTTAAACTTTACTTGACTATTGTTTGGCACGACCTTATCTTTAACTTGATAGCACTTAAGTTGTGGTCTGCTAACACTAGTAGTGTGATTTACTCCTGAAGATTTAGACACGTGAGGATTAGTATTCCTAGAAGCATGAGGCAACTGCGGTTCTCTATTTTGTGTTGTGGTAGTGGCAATTCTATACATTCCTGGTTTAAGCACATTCGAGTGTATTTCCGCTTGTTTTCTATTCTGAGGCAAATTCTGTTGAGTGACTTGTTTAAACAAACCATCCGACACATTAGTTTTATTAACCGACTGTTTCGTTTGAAAACTTCTCATTTCAGGAGAATTTGAAAAAGGAGTCGGTTTTCCTAAAACTGATGGTTTTGGAATCCGTTGAGCATTTGGTTGTCGAACAACAGATGGTTTATCAAACTGAGTTTCCACAGAGCATTCCTTTGCATTCTCAATGAGTTCTGTAACTCACTAATGGCTAATGTTCCTTGTCTGCTGTTGCTTTCAAATCCTGTATTTCATGATATTGTTCACGTTCTTTTTGAAATACATTTGATCCATTTTCTTTGCAAACTGAGTTGTTTTTCATTTGTTCTTTACATTGTTGTAAAGCAAGTTCAAGAGAAATCGAGTGGTTTTCAAGTTTAGCAAAACTCTTTAAAAGCTTATTATGAACTTCTTTGTTAACAGATTCAGTTTGTTTCGAAAGCTTTTGTGCAAGACATTCACATTCTTTGACTTTATAAAGATACATGCATTGTAATTCAGCATAAGCATTTAAATCAGACAGAGAATGCAAATATGAACATGTAACATCCTTAGACACACACTCTTCGAGAAGTAGATCATATATGTTTGAAAAATCAGCCTTTTCAGATTCAAGTTCGTCAACCTCTTTTTCAAGGGATTTAACGTACTCATAATCTTCATGCATTTCTGTTTTAAGTTCATGTTCAAAACGAAAACTATCATTTTGAGTTTTTAAAGAGGCATAATAAGGTTTTTATCAAACTTCCATATCTTGGAGCATTTGGCACCCGAAAATAATCTCTAGTATGTTAAACCCAAGCTTGGTCA
This sequence comes from Tanacetum coccineum, assembly GCA_026074375.1. NCBI lineage: Eukaryota > Viridiplantae > Streptophyta > Magnoliopsida > Asterales > Asteraceae > Tanacetum > Tanacetum coccineum. The sequence goes on along the minus strand of BQNB010052725.1, from coordinate 4,418 downwards.
ACAATTCTCTAAATTGATTGATGTTAAATGTCAATGTCAATCAAAACTTGACTACTTTATACTAATGATTTCGAAACGGGAGAAAGCAACGTTTTTAGCAATGTTTGGTTTTGTTCTAACAAATGGTTTTCTCCACATTGTCTTCCTAACTTCTTTTGCGTTCCAACTGATAAAGATACTCCAGTGAGGGTGCTTTGAAAATTTCATAAAGACCTAGTTTGTTTTGGTGTAATCGTAAGTGGTTTAACATAATCTTTATTCAATTTTGATCTACTCTCATTTGCAAGAGTCATGGTCTCTTCCCTATTGGGGTCAAATCTGTTTGCAAGATCAGAAGTATCATATGGGACTCTACAAACATGGTTATCAGATGAGCTTTCTTGAGGTACCATGGATTTATCAAAGTTGGTCTACCATTTATATGTCCGAGCCATTTGGTGCTAACTATGAATGGTCGTGAATTGAACTGATACGAGTATAAATAATTTCATTCAAAAACTTTAATTGTTTGTCCATTTCAATCATCTTGTCAATATCTTTCTCTTCCTTAACCTTTAAATCCGAAATGACCTTGGTTTTCTCTTTGAGATAACCTTCCAGTTGTGACTTTGTTAAAAGACTCTTTTTGACTAACTCATCGTGTTTCTGATTGAGAACTGAAATTTCATAGGCTTTTTGATCGGCTCAAACTATACCTTAAAATATATATAATATAATAAAATATCAAATATATAGTAAGAATAGTCTAAAAGCAGAGTCAATGGATAACGAGAAGTATCTAGAATTTTTCCCCCGGTCGTAAATCCCCAACGAGGCTGGAATGGTAAATCGATACGAATGAATTGATGATTTGAATTGAGAAAGAAATGATTTTGATTTTTAACTAGTTAAACTAAAATTAATTAAAGAAAACTAAAATTATTCTACAGGAAACAAGCAGTGGAAAATGGGAACCTTAAATAAACTACGGGGAACAAAAATAGTTATACGGATAAATCCTAAACTACGGGGGGCATAAATACTGGCAATGAAAATCCTAAGAAATCTACGGGGAACATAGTCTAAAAATAGCTTAACCAAAAAAATTAAAACTAATAAACTAAATTAAACATGCAATTATAGACTACCGGGAATTAAATCGCAAGCTAAAACTAAAAATTACAAAAATAAAGTCATAAAATTAATTTTAAAATTTAAATAAATTAAAAATATTCTAACTTAAAAGAAAATGTAAAAAATTTCAAAATCGGAGTTAAAAAGCGACAAAAACGTAATGCAACGAAAAAGTCCGAACTCGTAAACGAGCCCGGAACTGAAATTTGGGCAAAAATCACCCTACACAAGTTTTAATAATTTTCCTACAAACTATTTGATTAAAGAAAATTTTATAAAAAAGAAAAATAATTTTTTTGTTAATTTTTGTATTTTTTATGAATTTTTAAATATTAAATACTAATTAAAACAAAGAAAATAAAAAATAAAAGTCTAAAAATTCTAAAAAAATCAGATTAAATAAAGAAAAAGTTAACAAAACTAAAAATGTAAAAATGCCCAAAAGTTACTGTTTGAATTAAAAGTAATTAAACTAATTAAAATTTAACCTAATTTAATTATTTAAATTAAATAAAACTAACTGTGGTTAACCTAAGGGACTAACAGTGAAAGGACACAAGGACTAACGAAGTAACAGGATGGTTAACCTAAGGGACTAACAATTATAACTGTAAAAGAAAAAAGTACACAAATGGTCCCTGAAGTGGACCCCGATTACAAGGCAAGTCCTAAGTGCTTATTATCAAAAAGCCAAAACAGCAAAGTTGTAAAGGGGCTTAAGGGGAGTAACTTTTGTAAAAGCACTTATGCTTTTTACTCACTGAATAAGCTAAAAACTTAAGCTTTTGGACTGCAAAAGCTTAATAAGCTTATGAGCTTATTTTGCTTTTTCTTTGAGGTTTAAGCTAACAAAATAAGCTAAACTATGGGGGACAGATAAATAGGGATAGGGGAGTCCTAATTATAAGCTAAGTTTTATCTAATTAAGCCGCTAAAATAAGCTAGTAATGAAATACGCTATGGTGACAGTTTTTTAAAAAAAAACAAAAAGGGGACTTTAAGCCTAAGATTTAAGCAAGGCTCTAATAAGCAAAAAACTAAATTATTTTAAAGCTGTTTAAACCTAAGAGTTGTACAATTAAGCTATATTAAAAAAGCATAAAAACCTAATGCTTAGTTTCAAATAAGCTAGAAAAAAGGGGCTTAATAGTGTGGTCTAGCACCAGGGGAGGTCAAGAACAGTGGCCAAGGGGCTTTTTTGGCTTATGAAAATAAGCTCATATGAGCTTTTTACTTAAAACCAAATGAGAACAGATTTAAAAGGGATGGAAATGAGCTTATGCTCAAAAAATGGCCTTTCAATTCCAACAAAATCCAGCTGATAATTGGACTTGAAATTGGCTTGTTTTCAAAAAAAAGAATTGGTACACTAGACTTTTTACTTGGTCAAGTTGAAAGCACAGAACCAATAGACTTTTAAAGGGGACTTTAGTGACTACAATAAGCTCAAAAATGAGTTGCTTAAGCTGCTTAGACAGCTTAAGCCTTAAGCTCAAATTTTTTGTGTTAAATTTTGACAGAAAGTCAAAGGACTTTTTAAAACTCAGTAAAAAAGGACTTAAAAACTGATTTTAAAACAAAAAATGGTGATGTAAGTGGCTTGATTAACCCCACACACTCAGCCAAAAGTGGCTGAGTGCACTTGACCCATGCAAAACCCCAAACTGACCCATTTTCAAGGCTAACCCAAACACCCCCTTAGCTAAGTGAAAAGAACTTTTTAACTGATTTAACTTAAAACTAATTAAAACAAACTGAGATTAGGGATCATGGAATTATTAAGCAACCATAAAAACATACTTTTCTTCACAATTTGAACACGAATTTAAGAACTCACAAATGAAAATTTAAGAAACTTGAGATAAACTTTAAATTTCAATTAATTTGCTTAAAAACAACAATGTTACAATAAAAAGTAAGCTGGAAGCTTAAGCTACAATTTTAATTAAAAGTTAAGTAAAAAAATGCTAAGTTAAACTAGTGTGTTTTCGGCTTGTCTTTTTCTTGCTTTTATAGAAGTCCAAAGCTTCTATACTTGTGCTTCTTGTGTGTGTGGAGTCTCAGCATCAATCCTAGCCCTAGGATTGCAAGTGTGCTTCTTTTAAGCTCAATCCCGCCATTGATATTTCTTGGGGAGAGGAGGATTGCCAACATGGCATGTTTAAAGGTTAGTGGGTTGTGGGTTTAGGTTGGGACTGGGTAAACGAGTGTGTGGGTAAAGGAATGGAGTGGCTACATGTGATGGTGGGGCTTTTTAGGTTTAGGCGGGAAGGGTTGAGAGGGACGAGTTGGTATTGGGTGCAGGTTTTTAAAAGTTTCAAAAGCCCAAAAAGAAACCCTAAAGTTTTACTCACTTGCCATTTCTTTTGTTTCTTTTTCTCTTAGTTATATACGAGTTTGGAAATTGGCAAAAGGGGCCCTTGTGTTTTAAACACAAAGAATTAAAGAAAGAATAGGCTATTGGCAGTTTAAACCCTTGTGTTTTATAAAGAGATAGAAGTTTTAGAAACTTGCAAATTCAGTCCCTTATATTTTTAAAACACTTTTTCTTTTATAAAACATTTTCAAAATTGACAATTTCAGTCCCTGAGGTTTTATAAAAAATTGTTTTGGGCCAGGGTCTGGGCTTGGGTTATGTATTGGGCCCAACTGGGTGTGCTTGGGCCCAATAAGGGTTTGTGGGCTTGTATTGGGCCCAATTAAGTGTGTCTGGGCCCAATAAGGTTTAGGCTTATGTTATTGGGCTTTTTAAGGCCCAATAAGGTTTGGGTGGGTTTTGTGTGTACAATGGCTGAGATTGGCTTGTTCAAGGGCTAGGATCGGGCCTTCAAAGTCTTCATAGTCTCTGTCAATTGCACACAAATGGGCTGTTGTCATTGATTGAGGGCCCATTTGGTCTTCACAGTCTTCATCAATATACTATTGGGCTTTCCCGGCCCATCAGATGGGTTGAGATTGCAACCAATAGTATTCTTCAATTACGGCTCCGGTTTTGACTGTTAATTTGTTGAGTTGACTTTGACTTTGACTTTTCTGGTCTTTGGCTTTGATTTGGCTTTGTCCTTCACAGCTTTTCCATTCCGAGTCCGGTTTTGTTGTTTTGGCTTTGTTTTTCGTCCTTTTCTTGGTTATCCGTTCCTGCACAATACATTTAGCAAAACAAGCGTATCTTTGGCATTTTAAGTCCGTTTTTGGTTATTTCAGCTCGTTTTTAAAGGTAAAAGGTATGTGTATTTAAGCACATACCAAAATCCCCCATACTAAGGTATTGCCGTGTCCTCACGCAATGCTATGAAGTAAGCATT